>MU227817.1:1579237-1590851 GCA_018584345.1 Thuja plicata
ATTTAAAAACATAGGAATTAATTATTTAAACAATAAAATTACTTTTTAATAATTAGAGAACTATAGCCATTTTAATTAAATTAAATAGGCTAGGGGAATGGGTTAATTGCAAGTGGGTATTTGATTTAGGGATTTATTTAATTCATTTATAATTAAATACTATAGCCATGTTTGATTTTGATTTGATTTGATTGGTCAAAATTGATTTGAATTGTATGGATATAATAGTTAATATAAATCAGTGATAAAAATCACCTAGGATATTAAATTGATTTAAAGAATTATGCCAAGCAGTAACAGGGCCGTTTGGACATAAATCGAGGGTATGATCACACTTAGGGAACATAGGATCCATAGTTACAAGTGGTTACAAGTGTAAGTGTAAGTGAATCATGAGTTGCAGTATGTTTCTAAAGTTTCTATTCTAAAGGAAGTATATGGCATGTGGTATGATGTTAAATTTTCCATCGTGACTCTTGATATGGAGAATTGAGTTGGTTATGTTTGATTGTACTAAAATTGGGTAACTGCTAAAATAGTCAGTGACAGACAACAAGTGAATTGGATGTTATCTCTAATCGGTAAAGTATTTGTTGGAGTGGTCATAGGATATGATTATCAAAAATATCAAGATACTTTGGTTGCAAGCATGACTCATAATGTTGATCGGTACAACTTTTTTATTTGGCTGGAAGCAATGTTAACAGAATGAACAAGTAAACAAGACAGAGTTCTTGAACAAGCTATGAAAATTTGTAGATCGGTGAAGGTTTTTTATGTGGCAGTAGGATCGATGATGATTTTTGTAAAGTGGAAAGTTAGTTCTGTGATTTATGGGACTTACTTGAAATTACATTGAATGAGGTATATGTTTGAGGAGAATTCTTTAAGAAGTTGCTTTTGGTCAAATGAGTTTTGAATATGGCTCAACTACCAAGGTAAAATCTATTGAGTAAGTCGACGCGGTCAGAGGAAAACATTTCATGAGTGACTAGATACATTGTATCTTACCTAAGATTATCTCCATCATTCATATCTTGGATCTAGGGTTTGTTTAAGTCAATGGAAGTAATTATATTTAGTGGAACAGTTGAAGAAGAAAAGAGAGTAGAAAACTTATTGTGAATTGCAGAAGGATTTGGTGACAGAGAAAGAAAAGGAATCAAGTGTGATTGAGCTAAGGATGAATATATAGTATGAAGATGATTTTAAGAGCTTAAAAAGATCTAATTTTGTAGAGGTAGTGTATTTTTCACATGTCATTTTATATGTTACTTTCTAATCATTGTAACAGTAAAATCCCTTAACAGGGTGGATCCTAACAGATATTTAGTGAAAATACTCTAACAAGGTGACACATTAGCTTGTGTTTTAAGTCCTCTAACAAGGTTTCTCCTAACAGGGAAAATATCCTAAAAGGTCTAAAGGATAATCCCTTAACTAGGTAGCACCTAACAATATTTTTTAAACCTTTAATAGGGTAAGCTCACACCATGGTTTTTTCTCATTTAGGTTTCCACAAGTAAATATGGTGTTTCCATTGTGTGGTTGATTACTTGTGTATGTATGCAATATTGAAATTTTTACTTATGTTATATGATATTGAATGTTTTGGTAGATTGAGTTTAGAGAAGTATAAGTTGGAAAAAAATTTGATTACTGATTCACCCCTCCCCTCTCAGGTAATCAGACCTATATTAACATAGGGAAATGTCATCACATAAGTCTACCCCTTGGGTTACCCTAGAAGGTCTCTAGACCCTCACCCCCAAATAAGATCATATACAGAATTAGATACTCCTCTTGCGAAGACAAGGAATTCAATCATGTCAGCTCACTACGTCCCCTAGATGGACATGCATCTTCTCACACTCCCATCCTTAGTCTATACTAGCACTCAAGACATGGGAAAGGCATTATTATTATCTTCTTAATATTATACCTAGTAAATTTATTAAGTTATTGTTGACTTTTTTATCACCATTAACCCTAGGGGTTAGTTTTTGTCACCTCGATTCAATTGAGAAGCTTGAAGAGATAAAATTGGTGAGGAATACTTGAGGACAAACATTTTGGTGGAAAATTCCTCATGTTTCACTAAAATAAGCATGAAGAGCTTCTTCAAGGGTCTAAGGATAGATTTTGGGAAGACATGTATGTGGTTTCCACAAAGTTCTAAATCAATTTTCATCGAATTCAAAAGAGGCGATATCGGGGTAGCAAATCCTTTGTTTTACCGATGAGATCCATCATAGCAGAAAAAAATATCGTTGGAGAGGAAATATAACATTCTAATGTGTCAAGTTACCCTAATGAGTGTTATCGAAAAGAGTCTCCCTGAAGTAATCATAGGTTGAGATCTAATTGGCAAAACATCGGGTATCGTGATGAGACAAAATGTAGTGTCTCTTCAATTTGTAGCAACAAAAAGGAATCAAACAAGGTTTGTATCATATCCATACTTTGTATATGCTTTGTGTCTCCTTATATTCATGTGTAAATTTTATATTTCCAACAAGATGATAGAGAGTAGTTAAGAACTAGCTTTTGAGTTGAGACAAAAATGTTAAAGAGTTAATTAAAGAACTACAAACAATTAAATAAAAGACTAATTTACATTAGCTAATTAATTTATACTTATAAAAGCACATCCATAAAGGTATAAGAGAAGGATAAAAGTATTAGAAAACATGTTTTGCAATGAGTATTTAAATCCCAAATATGATAGACTTGGAGCAGCAGTGTTTTTAGTGGTGAAATGTGGGGGTCGGATGCATCGGGAAATTAGCGAATACAATCATTACACGAAGTGATCAGATCACCTCTTTTTCATGCAATATTTTTCCCATGAGTGGTTATTCACCACCTTTTGGTCGCAATGGCCATACTATGTAGGCATTTAATCACCACCAGTTCACACATTGTTTGAATATTTATTAGTCGTAATTTCACCCAAAATTTGAGGACAAATGCAAGAAACCACTGATGGACACACACGCATTCACCAACATCGACACATATTTTTTTAAATTTTGAGGTGTCATATCCCCAACAAATATTCATTATTTTGTTCTTTATGCTAGACCCAATTATCCCCCTACTAATATTGAATGTTAATGGAGTTCCATATTCATCTTCAAAATTTAAATTTCACTGCCACAATCCCGCCCTAATTCACAAAATTTCTATCTCCCAATTGTAGAATGGCACAAAATTCACCAAAGAAAATTGTTATAAATATGTGAGAAGGTGAGATTTTAGATTTTGCATCTTGTTTAGACCGACCTGCACTTCCAATGGCTCTTGACACAAGTTAATCAGGAATTCTTTAGATGTTGAGTTGCTCACAGAGCCTGCCACTGTGAAAACTTAATGGTAAGTAACAAAGGATAGAAGATTGATGTTAGTGTTTTCCATTTTGAGTTGTTAGAGTTTGTCATTTTTATTTTAGAATTTTCTTGAAACTTAGTTGTTAGGGATTAGTTTTATGTTACTTTATGTTATTGTTTACATGGCATGCATTGTTACAAGATAATTTATGATTATTTGTTTTATTTTCCCTCTTTTTATTTGTTACTGTATTTTGTAGGAATTCAATTTATTCTTGCATCTTTTGTTAGTGAGAGATTTCGAGCAGTAGGACTCTTGAAAATGTCAGACAGGGGCCATCGAAATGTAGAAGTAATATAATTTTATACTTTGGAGGACAATAAGATGGAGATAGAACATCAAAAGTAGCACCTATACCCAATGCATTATTTGACACATATGCCTCTATTACAAAGAATGATCCAATGGTTACCCAGTGTAGCCAGAGTAAAATAATCGACTTGGTTGACAACGTCAATACCGCAATTACTGGCAATGTTGTTGTTGATAATGTCGCAAATGCTAGTGTAAATGCCATTGATGTTACTGCTGAGAACGTCATAGATGTTGGTGTAAATGTCAGTGATGTTGTTGCTAAGAATGTCACAGATGTTGGTGTAAATGTTAGTGATGGTGTTGTTCAACATTATTATATTTCCACAATCCATTTAAATCAATTATTTGCTTTTGGATTTGATTGTGTAAATGTTTTTAGCATCAGATGCTAAAAACACTTACACAATCAAATCTAGAAGCAAATAATTGATGGTGTTGTTGACAAAGCATGAAAGAGGGGAAGAAAAGAAACAAATAAATAAGGGCACAAGTGGGATATGACAAGGCAATTTTAGATGAATTGGGATTCAATGTACCCATTCATTGTTGAAGTACCAAATCCAGACCCAGAAAAACTTCCAATAGAGTGCAAGTGTACAATATATACTGATAAACTTGTTAAGGACAAAAAAATGAAGCTAAAATTGGACACAACAGAAAATCATATCAGAAAAGTGTATGAGAAGGAAACCATAGAAGAAAACAAAGAATCAGTGGTCAGATGGAAAACAAAGGAAGAATGTAAACATTTCAGGTATCCATAGGAATTTTATGCAAATCGAGAAAAAAATAAGAAAAAACCAAAATACATAGGTTCACTTGAAACATAATATAAAAAGGTGATGGATGAACCATTTTTGTTCAAAACTGTTCAGTTGGATACTCTTTTTAATCTTCTAAGAAGAGGCCATCCCATAAAATAGTGGATGGGATTTGGCGAGTTGTCTTGCTGAAGTGGAAATAATTGATCTATAGGAAAAAGTAAAGGAGTCAAACTATATTGAATTCTCTTTAGATGAAGTTACAATTGTGGACAATACTTCTTGGATCTGTATGCATGTGTATACTATAGAGAATCATGTCTGAAAACCTCATCTACTGTATGTTGTTAAGATGGAGAATTCCAAAATGCAAGATATGTATGAACAAGTTAAGAAATTTGTAAATGAAATTGCCGGTAAGGTTGACTACACAATTTCCAAAAAATTGGTGTGTGTAGGAGCAAACATAGCTTCATTGATGCAAGGTCAAAGAAATGGTCTATATGCAAAGCTACAAATGAGAATTGCACCATACATGGTTCCCATTCACTGCATGGCACATAGACTTAATTTAGCATTTAAAACTGTGTGTAGATATGATTAGGTAACCAGAGTTGAAGAACTAGTTCATGAGCTCTACGCATACTTCTATTGAAGTCCCAAACATTTTGCAGAATTTCAAAAAAGATTGAGGGAATAACATATGGAAATGAGCTACTTAAGGATATTGACACCAGATGGATCTCCTTGTGTGGACCAATGAAATGAGTTTTCTCAGAATATAAATCCCTGGTTGGAATAATGTACAAACAATGTGCAGTAGTCCAATGTAGTGAGTTTTTTATAGGTTAACTAATGTAGAGACACTGTTAACCTTGGTTGATATTCTCCCCCTATTGGAAAAAATGAACTCGCTTTTTAAACAAGCCCAAGATAGAACTATATATATTTAAGAATATACTACGCTGCGTAGAATGAATTTCGTGGCCATTGATAATCAATATCTAAATGAGTATCCATTCAATGATGAAGCATTTAGTAGATGGAATCAAATTAAAGATTTCAGTCGTACTAATAATTTTGTATGGTTTAATTATCATGAGGAGTTATGTATCCATGTTTGTGGACACCAAATACCAATGTTCCACAATGGCATATCTTCTAGTGTGCAGTCTATTAGAATGAGAGATGGACCTGTTACACTGCAAGTTTTCAACAACATTGTAAGTTCTATGAAAACAAATTTACACAAGATTGCAAAAGATGTTTCATAAGAGATTTTAAGTCGATTCCCTCGAGAGGGACTATTAGAAGCCATGTCTATTGTGTATCCTAATTATTGGAGAACACTTGGTCCAAAATATTTTCATAAGAGGCTACTGGAATTGGTTAATTATTTTGGTAAGAGTGACAATTTCAAAGTTGATGGAAAGGAAGTAGAAAGAGTTATAAGTAAACCTAATTTTGCATAGCAGTCAACCTGTTTTGCAGCAACAATGCATGAACAGTTTTAGGTTTGGATAATCCATACCTACCGGGATCAATAAGACGGCTTTGGGAAAGAATAATTCAGAGCCCAATATTGTGTGATGAACTCTTAGAATACTTCAAACTTGCTGACTTGTGTAAAACGGTGATATTGGGTTATGTTGAGGATGAGAGAGTTTTCAGTGCATTGGGGTTCTTGAAATCAAAGACAAGAAACAAATTTGACAAGAACTTAGAAGTTTGTTTGATTGTTTATAGTATTTCATATAATGTCAAAAAAAATTCTTATGACTAGGAACTCGCACACTGGACTTCCACATGTGAAAGGAGAGGGTTAGGCAACATTTCAAATAACAATGGGAATGTTAAAATGAAGAGCACATCAAGTAGTAGTAGTAGTAGTAGTAGTAGTAGTAGCCATGCTTAGATGAACTCAAGTGAACAAAGTCAAGGCTAGAATGAAAAACAAAGTTAAGTACGGTTCGAGGAGATGAATTGGGAATTGGATTTGGGTCAGTTGTGAGAAGTCATCTGTCAGTCAATGAGTTTTAGCATTTTCTAGGAGACTTTCAAGTCTTAGACTATTACTAGGTATTTATAATTTTTACTGTAATTCATGAATCATGAATTGTGTTGCAAAATCCAAATTGATTTTTCTTTTACCAGTGAAAATTCACGTGCACTTTTTAATTTTTCATTTATAAATAATTTATTAACTTGCTGCAATGTTGAGTAGCTTTATTGTGTTCTGTGATTTGTTGTATAATCTTTGTGAACATTGTCTTCAATTTTGTTTTATTAGATTTACAATTTCTATTTATGAAATGTGAATATCAATAAATTGCAAACATTGTCTTTAATTTGCGAATTAGCTTTAAAATATTAATCTTGTCTTCAAGTGGTGGGTCCTACTAGCAATATGCGATGCTGTGAAATAATGTCGGGTGGGCTATGGTACTATATGATTGGTTATCTATATCATAAGTTTTTCAAGATGGGCCTACCACCATAGTGCAATGAAGCCATAGCTTACCACATACCTCCGTGGGACCATCTTACAAACAATTAACAAATAAATTATTGTTCATTTTTTAAATGGTGGGTCCTACCACCAATATGTGATTATGTGAAATAATGACAGATGTCCCATTTTTTTAATTGAATTCCATGGTGGAAGCTCCAATTTGGACACACCAGCGTGTTGGAACAAAAGAAATCTTCCAATGTGATAACGAGTTGCCACCCCTTCTTGTGGCATCTCACGTGTCTATTTTCCAAAAACTTTCTGAATAGTTTATTATGCTTCATATCTTCGACCTAAAATAGACCTTATGTCATTGATCTTCTATCATTCAATGGATATTCATGAATGAATTAATCATGTCTTGCCACATACCTTCATGGGACCGTGTTATAAACAACTAACAAATAAATTTTTAAATCATTTTAATATTTTTTTAAGTTGTGAATTAACTTTAAAGTTTAAACTATTAATTTTGTCTTCACGTGGTGGGTCCTACTAACAATATGCGATGATACGAAATAATTCCACGTGGGTTTTGGTACTATATGATTGGTTAGTTCTATTATATTTTATTCAAGATGGGCCTACGACCATAGTGTGACTAAGCCATAACTTACCATGTACCTTCCTGAGACCGTCGTATAAACAATTAACAACTAAAGTAGTGTTCATTCTTTAAATGGTGGGTCCTATGGTCCACCACCAATATGTGATAATGAGAAATAATGACACATGTCCCATTTTATTAGAAATAGATACAATATAATTGATTTACTACTACCAAAAATCTTCATAATCGATGAAGATTAATGTCCCAAGTTTAAAACTATGGGCTAGGGTTTGTTTTATGCTACCGGTTCACGTGTATGGTCCTTAGTGGCAGTTTCTGTTGATTCCCATTGAACAAGATGTCAAGTTGTAGGCACTTCATAATTGCATTCAATTTTAGATAATTCAATATTTATGAAGAGTCATAATTGACAAATTGAGTAATTCAAGTAGTGCGAACATTAGCAACTAACAAAATTGCAAGGGTTTGAACTTCAAATTTATGAGTGCATTATCAAGTACAAGTAAGTTGGCATCATGTTGTTCAGTTTAATTGTTTCCATCTTTGAAAGGGTTTTATTGGTATTTTAGGGCTTAGTTTTAGAAAATAAGTACTCTATTTGCAAATTTGTGAGAAAAAAATTTTGAATATTCAATTTCATTTTGGAAGCATTGTTTGTACATTTCTTAAATACTCTGATTTCAATTACAATGAGTGGAAATTCAAGAAGAGGCTCAGCTAATGCTAAGAGGGGCCTTGATGAAGATATTATTGCTCAATTTCCTAGTTCTTCGAAATGGGGAAGGCATGCATAGGGTACAAATATTCTATCTGATACAATTATAGATAGGGAAACATCTTGTGGGGATACTTACACCCGAATTAGAGAAAGGGATTTGTTAGTGTATTTTTATAGCAATATTAGAGCCCCAATTCCAGTAAACAATGCATGGAGATTGGATTTGGGAAGGCTTGCCATCCCAATTTTTTTTGTCAATGTAGACCTAATTAGAGATATGGAAAAATGCTATAATCCAAACTACAGGTTTGTCTCTATAGAGAAGGGTTTTTGGTTGGCCAAATTTGATAGGGAATCTATTTGTGAAACATTTATGTTAAACTATAATGCCCAGGTGCCCATTGATTTTCTATCTCTACAGAGGGAATAAGTCAAGGACAAAGGTATCTTAAAGGTTAAATGGATTCCATTTCATAGAAGGGAGAAGAAGGATGGGAAGCCTATTATATTTTGGAAGTCAGATGTTGAACCCTTTGATTATGAAATTTTTGAGGATGATTTCATATACACTTACTTTGCACTTTTCCAAGTGTTGGGAATCGATGTACAGTCCAAGATGCATGTGCATCTTATAATGTTGGGTGTCAAAATCTAGCACAAATGTAGAAACACCTTATTAGAATTTGCCTCGTTTATTTCTAATGCTATTCATGAACCCCTTTTGGATATCCAAAAGGGTATCCCATGTTGTTTGATTTAGGTGGTATTCTCTACTGTGCCACATTATTTTGTATGGTGGAAGCAAGGTTTATCCTTGACCTTAGGGACCATAACTGAATTTAATAAATTTAGATGAACAAAACCAGAGGTTGCCTATTCAATAATGGATGTATTTATGGGAAATGCACTGTGAAAACTCCAATTATGTCATGTTTGAGGAATTATTTGTGAAAGTTGTGCAACATAATTTGGGGTACCAAATCAATTGGAGATTATCAGATAGGGTGAGGAGATTTTTGAGGCCCTTTGAGACAGATCCCCACCTAGGAATCTACCATAGCTGGGGAGACTGATATTTCTACCCCAGGTACACTATCATCAGATTTTATGGTGCACTAGTTAAACCCCATATTTTTCCTAGATATGTGCCAAATAGAATTTCTTTCTTAGAAATAATTTGGTAGTTGAATGAGTTTAAAAAGGCTCATTTAAGAAATTGAAAGGTAAAGAAGGGATCCTTCCTGCCAAAAACAATATTAGTCTATGATTTTGAGATCTTGGGAAAAGGAGGATTTGACCTATTATATTCTAAGTTACTACCATACAAGATGAATTTTGTAAAATTAAGAAAATGTGATCTAGAACACTTTATTCATCAGACCAGGGTCATATTTAAATTGGTAGCCTTTGATCATGAGCATGATCTTTTTGAGGACTTAATTAGAAATGATTATTCTAGTGTCAAAATTCAAAGGAGAATAGAGACGACTAAAGAAAAAATCCAAAAGATTGACCCAACATACAAAGTGGTACACACTAAATTGGAGGAACAAATTGTAATAAAATTTGAAAGAGTACAAGAAGGAGAAGATGTTGGAGTATTGGCATGCTCTAAATTTCTGGTTGATGATGTGTTATTGGAGTCCCAAGAGTTCAGAGACTTTGTCCTAAAAAAAAGGGAGAAATCTTCCAAAATGCTCAGGGAAATGTTGTTGGGAAGCTACAATGTAAACAATTATTGTTTTTTCATTGATGTCAAACCTTAACTGGTGAGACTATTGCTATCTATTTGAGTACCATATCTATTGATTATTGAAGAATATTTGAAGGCAAGGATGACAAGAAGACCGAGTGAAATGGTTGAGCTATGAGAAACTACAAGGGTACTTGATCAGGTGGCACATTGGCAAAGTAATGTGTTGTTTATCTATAACACTAAGTCAAGATGTCAGTTTACTGGGAACAGTATATGTTGAGTGAAGTTTGTGTCAATCGAGCACCAGTGTATGCCGAGCATAATTTCTAAGTGTCGATCGAGCACTAGTAAATTTCCGAGGAAAATAGTGATGACCGAGTGGAAGACCACAGTGTTGGCCGAGCAGCAGTATTTTAGTAATTGTTGAGATTTGAGATCTCTGGCCGACATAATTGAATTTATTGGGATATGTAAAGTTAATTAAGGATAAGAATGATTGGCCTACATCATTTAAATACACGGGTAACTGTAATTAATGCATGGATCCAAGATTTAATTAGTTATTGCTTTTGAGAAGTAAATAAATTGTAAAGGTGGAAAGATCCGTTGGATCTGACTTAACCTAAGATCTACGATCTTGATTAAGTGGCAAAGATTTATTTTACCTAGATGAAGAGGTATAAGATAACCTCAAGGGGATATTCAAGAACTAAAGTATGTGATAAGTGTATGCAAGAGGATTGCATGGTTAATTAACCGATTGGCATGATCTAGCAGAGAAGCAGAGAGTTGCAAAAGTGATTGCTTGACAGATTTCCAAGCAGATCTGAAGATTGAAATGAGAATGGAGGTCGCTCAGTGAATTAGCATAAGAGCTGAATTGGATCTAGATTTGCAAACTAAGTTGTATGTATCAGATCACACCTACTGATTACTTTCTAACCATTGTATCAGTCAAAATCCTTTAACCAGGTTGACCTAACAGTCATTATATAAACCCTTTGAGAAAGGTGACATTTAGGTGGAATTTTCTAAGACCTCTAACAAGGCCACTCCTGATAGGGTGATTAAATCCTTTAACTAGGTCACATTTAGCAATGTGTTTTGTAACCTTTAACAGGGTTGGTGATGCAGGAGCATCCTGGGTGTAAGGGCAATCTTGCATCACCCAAAAATATGTGTTTTTCTATTCAATAAGGGCTATTTTGTACAAAGCTGCTATTTTTGGAAACTTACTATTTTTAGTAAGTTGGTCGTTTGAACTCAGAATGTTCTAATTTTCCAGTGAAGGTTCATCTTAGTCATATAAGAATGTCAATTGAAATTCATTGCCAGATCATCTGTATTGGCAAAGTTATTAAGGATTTACTGTTGAGATTTTAGGGTGCAAAACCTTTGAGCTCAATTTTCAGGACCTTAGAGGCTCTAGATCGAGGTCGAACCCCTAGCTGATTGGAGCTTCACGAGTCAGGCACTGTAGATCGCGATCTCCCCTTTCTGAAAAGTGGTTATAATAGCCAATCAGAGCTACGGTTCAAAAGTTATGGCTTCTGGAAGTTGGGCTACCTAATCTCATATTTTGTAAATATTTAAAGCCGACCCTTTTGTAATAAAAGTGAAAAATAATTAAATGCTAAGGGTAGTCGGCCTT
>MU227817.1:1591382-1603241 GCA_018584345.1 Thuja plicata
CCTAAGGATAACTAATTCCCCCCCCCCCCCCTCTCAGTTATTCTAAATTCATTCTAACAATTGGTATCAGAGCTTTGGTCTCTTGAAAATAGTTTGAAGGTACTTGGAGCAAAAGATCAAGATGTATAAAAAGGAGGTACTAAAGTTGAACAAAGATAACTTCCCTGCATGGCAGAGTTTGATGAAATTACATCTAGCTGGTATTGGTGATGTTGCTAAGCGCTATATTGAACATGATTACGTAGTCCCAACTACACCTCTCACCGTTGAATATTTAAGAGAAAAGCAGGAAGACAATCAAGCAATGTTGGAGATCACATCATCCTTGAGCTATCCTGAATTTGAAGACATAAAGAACTATACAAATGTAAATTAGATGTGGGATACCCTAACAACCATCTATGGAGGAGATACAAATGTGCTGAGAGCCAAATCTAAAAGTTTAAGAGGTAAGTTTGATGAAATGAAAATGCAAGAAGGAGAAAATATAGTTCAATATTGTGGTAGGATAAAGGAAGTTGTGAATGCTATTAGAGGATCTAATGGAACCATTGATGATAATACCATTATGAGCAAGGTACTAAGGACTCTTCTTCCTGTATATGTTATTAGAGTCTCTGCAATTCAAGAATTAAGATGTAATCCTAATAACAATTTGACTTTAGAAGGTTTGGTAGGCAGACTTACTGCATTTGAGATGTGAAATTTTGATAACTACACTCCATAAGCTATTGATTATGCATTCAGATCCCAATTGGTCCTTAACAAATCAAAGAAAGGAAAGAAATGTGTAAATAGTGACAACGACACTACAAATGATGATCTAAAAGAACTTGAGGCACTTATGGCAAGAACACTATCTAGAGGAAAATAAAAATTCAAAGGTAAACTTCCTATCATTTGTTTTTCATGTAACAAAGTTGGTCATATTGCTGCTAGATGTCCTGATAAGAATGACAAAGATGAAAGAAGAGACAACAAGTACAAAGACAGAAAGGATGATCGAGACTTAAGAAAGTATAAGGATTACAAAGATAAAGGTAAGAAATCTTGCTATATAGATGAAGAAGCTTCTGACAGTGGATCTGACAATTCTGATGAAAATGATATAGAAGTTGTGTATGTTGCTATGAAAGATGATTCTGATGATGATGAGAAAATTGCATTAAATTCTTATATGAGCAAAGGTGACCATTGGATTATTGAAAGTGGTTTTTCACATCACATGATAGGTGATAAGGATAAATTTGAAGCCTTAGATCAATGCAATGGCGGTTATGTTAAACTTGGTAATGATGCACCATGTCTTGTTAAAGGGAAAGGATCAATTAACTTGACTAACAAGATCAGATGTGACAATGTATACTGGGTTGATGATCTTAACTATAATTTATTGAGTGTTTCACAATTGAGTACTTCTAGTTATAGAGTTGAGTTCCATCATAAGAAGGCAAAAATCTATGATGCCACTGGAGAATTAGTTGGAAGTGGAGAGAAAAAAAAAGGTAACTTGTTCTATCTAGACTTAGCTGATGAGACATGCTTGTTTGCACAAAATAATGATGTTTGGTTATGGCATAAAAGGTTGTGTCATGTAAACTTTGATAACTTGGTAAGCATAAGAAAACTGAAAAAGGTTAGAGGGCTACCTAAGTTAAAGAAACTTGAAAATGAAATGTGTAAGCAATGTCAATTGGGAAAAATGACTAAATCTAGTTTCAAGAGCAAGACTCATACTTCTGAGGAAATTCAAGAATTGGTTCATACTGACCTTTGTGGTCCCATTGGTGAGAAAAGTTACTGTGGAGATAGATATTTCATTCTATTTGTTGATGATTACTCTAGAATGATGACTGTTATGTTTCTTAAAGAAAAAGTTGATGCATTCCAGTTATTTAAGTGGTACTTGACAAAAGTTGAAAAGGAGACAGGTAAAAGTCTGAAATGTTTAAGATCTGACAGAGGAGGTGAGTTTATTTCTAATGAGTTTAACATGTTCTGCAATGACCGAGGTATAAAAAGACAGATGTCCGCACCTAGGACACCACCACAGAATGCTATTGTTGAAAGAAGAAATAGATCTATCATGGACTATGCCAGAACACTAATGATGGAGAAAAATGTTGCACAGAAATATTGGAGAGAAGCTATGAGTATAATAGTCTATACCTTGAATAGAGTACAAGTCAAGAAAGGTACTAATGCTACACCTTATGAGCTATGGTATGGATATTCACCTAATGTAAGATATTTCAAAGTTTTTGGAAGTAAATGTTTCATACTGAAGGATAACAGAAATGGAAAACTTGATGCTAAAGGTTAGGAAGGCATATTTATTGGTTATTCAACTAAAAGTAAAGCATATAAGTGTTTGAATTCTAACACTAACAAAATTGTGGAAAGTGAAAATGTTAGAATTGATGAATATGTAGAAAGAAATGAAGCAGAAAGCACACAGGAACTTGAAAGTTACAAATCATTTGTCTATCTGGATGAGGAAGATTCTAATGTATTACCTGAACCTAAGAATGAGGTTGTCGAGCAACAGCTAGCACCTTTCGAGTCACAAAATGAGGTTGTCGGGCAATAGGAGGTAATTTTTGAGCTATCTAATGAAGATGCCGAGACACATAATCAACCTAAATTGAACGAGAATAATGAATCTAAAGCAAAGCAAGAACCTACTCTAGAAAAGTATGTGAGGAGGCACCATAAACCTGATCAAATCATAGGATCAAAGGATTCTGCAGTTATGAAAAGAAGTAAGTTGAGAGATGGTACATGCTTGTTATGTGATTTTGAGCCTAAAATAGTAAAAGATTCCTTAGAAAATGAAGAGTGGATACAAGCCATGAATGAGGAGATTGAACAGATTGAAAATAATAATACTTGGACACTTGTACCTAGGTTGAATGACAAAAATGTAATTGGTACTAAGTGGGTATTCAAAAATAAGTTGAATGAACATGGAAGAAGTAACAAGGAATAAAGCTAGACTGGTATGCAAGGGTTATGCACAAGAGGAAGGAATTGATTATGGAGAAACATTTTCCCCAGTTGCAAGATTGGAAGGAGTCAGAACCTTACTTGCATATGTAGCCTACAAAGGTTTTAAAGTTTATCAGATGGATGTAAAGTCAACATTTCTAAATGGAATATTAGAAGAAGAAGTGTATATTGAACAAGCTAATGGATTTGTTGACCCAAGCAAGAGGAACATGGTTTGCAGATTACACAAGGCACTTTATGGACTGAAGCAAGCACCAAGAGCATGGTATGAGAGATTACACAATTATCTGATAAAGATTGGATTCGCAAGGACAAATGATAACAACAATCTATATTTGAAGACAGAACAAAATTAAGGTACTTTATTAGCTAAATTTTTTGTTGATGACATTATATTTGGTGGACAAGATGTGTTATTCCAAACATTTGCAAAAGAGATGCAAACTGAAATTGAGATGTATATTTTTGGTGAGATCAAATTCTTTGTTGGCCTACAAATATATCAAATGAAGAATGGTATCTATATTACTCAATCAAAATATGTCAAGGAGATACTAAAAACTTTTAGAATGGAAGAATCAAAACCAATGAGTACACCCATGGCTACTGGACAAAAGTTAACAAAAAATGATGATACAAAAGAAGTGAATCAAACCCTTTACAGGTCAATGATTGGAAAGCTGCAATATGTTGTGCACAATAGACCTGATATTTCTCTGGATGTTGGAATTGTTGCAAGATTTTCTGCCAATCCCAAGGAAACTCATATGATGGCAGTAAAAAGAATTATGAGATATTTGAAAGGAACAAATGAATATGGTCTATATTACAAAAAGAATGATAATTTTGAGCTTAGAGTTTACACTGACTCTGATTGGGCTGAAAATATGGATGACAGGAAAAGCACCACAAGTGGCACATTTTGTTTGGGAAAGAGATTGGTTTCATGGACAAGCAAGAAATAGAATTGCACCTCACAATCTACAGCTAAAGCCAAGTATGTGGTAGCAGCAGTTAATTGCTCTAATATTGTGTGGTTGAAGATACTACTGAAAGGTATGAAAGAAGAGATCACAAAACCAATTGTTATATATTGTGATAACATGAGTGCCATTAATATTTCTAAGAACCCTATGATGCACTCTAAGACAAAGCATATAGCTATCAAGTATCATTACTTGAGGGAGCTAGTTCAAAACAGGGAAGTGAGACTGGAATATGTGCATATTAAGGAACAGTTAGCAGACATATTTACAAAAGCACTACCCAAGGATGCTCATGACTATCTGCGAGGTAAATTAGGGGTGATTCCCCTAACTGGGGCTAATTAGTTTAGAATGGAACTGTTGCATCAAATGTTATATTCAGACTATTTGACACATTGATGCACATGCAGTCACACTTTAGGATGTTGCCTAAAGATGTGAAAGAAAGACAAGGACATAAAAGAGGATCATTCATAAGCAAGATGACAGGAACAACATGATACTGAGTTAGAATAGAAGAATCTACATGATAAAGATTTCAACGTCTTTAGCATTTTTGTCAAAGAGGGAGAGTTTACTATACTTAGAAAACAAAGTGAGAATTTTACTGAAAGAGAGAGTCTACAGATGAACAGAAATAGAAAGATTTCAGTGTGATTATAGACACAGAGGGATAAATGTTTTACAAGATGAGAATCAAAATGAAGCTAAAGACATTAATGAAGATTTGTTCATATCAAGGAACACAAGCAGACTTTTTGGATTGTATGGTAATTATGTTTGTAAAATTATTGTTTTAAATGTTTATTGTTGCCATCAATGCCAAAGAGGGAGATTGTTGGAAAGCTACAATGTAAAAAATTGTTGTTTTGTCATTGATGTCAAACCTTAACTGGTGAGACTATTGCTATATGTTTGAGTACCATATCTATTGATTGTTTAAGAAGATTTGAAGGCAAGGATAACAAGAAGACTGAGTGAAATGGTTGAGTTATGAGAAATTACAAGGGTACTTGATCAGTTGGCACATTGGCAAAGTAATGTGTTGTTTATCTATAACACTAAGTCAAGATGTCAGTTTATTGGGAATAGTATATGCTGAGCGAAGTTTGTGTCGATCAAGAACCAGTGTATGCTGAGCATAATTTCTAAGTGTCGACTAAGCACCGGTAAATTGCTGAGGAAAGAAGTGATGACTAAGTGGAAGAACACAGTGTTGGCTGAGCAACAGTATGTTAGTAATTGTTGATATTTGAGATCTCTGGCCGACATAATTGAATTTATTGGGATATGTAAAGTTAATTAAGGATAAGCACGATTGGTCCACATTATTTAAATGCATGGGTAACCGTAATTAATGCATGGATCCAAGATTTAATTAGTGATTTCTTTGGAGAAGTAAATTAAATGTAAAGGTGGAAAGATCCATTGGATCTTACCTAACCTAAGATCTATGATCTTGATTAAGCGGCAAAGATTTATTTTACCTAGATGAAAAGGTATAAGATAACCTCAAGGGGCTATTCAAGAAGTGAAGTATCTGATAAGTGTATGCAAGAGGATTGCATGGTTAATTGACTGATTGGCATGATCTAGCAAAGAAGCAGAGAGTTACGAAAGTGATTGCTTGATAGATTTCCAATCAGATCTGAAGATTGAAATGAGAATGGAGGCCACTCAGTGAATTAGCATAAGAGCTGAATTGGATATAGATTTGCAAAGTAAGTTGTATGTATCAGATCACACCTACTGATTACTTTCTAACCACTGTATCAGTCAAAATCCTTTAACCAGGTTGACCTAACAGGCATTGTATAAATCCTTTGAGCAAGGTGACATTCAGGTGGAATGTTATAAGACCTCTAACAAGGCCACTCCTAACAAGGTGATTAAATATTATAACCAGGTCACATTTAGCAATGTGTTTTGTAACCTTTAACAAGGTTGGCTCCTAGCAGAGCTCACTTCAGAAGAGTGAAAACTTGGTAGCATGTTACTGGTGGTTTTTCCTAATTTGGGTTTCCACATTAAATATTGGTGTCAACTTGTGTGAATGTTTATGTTGTGTTTTACTGTTAAGTTTCTACAAGCTCATTACATTTGAATAGTAAACTACATATTTATGTTGTTGACTTATGTTGTTGTTGTCGAGCAGATCTAATTTGTTTAAAGTGTTATAAAGTTCAATTCGTACATCTAGACCTGAGCATAACTGATTCACACCCCNAACTGATTCACCCCCCCCCCCCCCCCCTCTTAGTTATTCTAAATTCATTCTAACAAATGTTGGCATCGAGGAATATGGAAGACAATGATATTGATAGATTTATAGCTGAATTTTTAGAGGAGGTTAATTATTTCATATCGAAGATGAGGAGGCTAGGCAATTTGTAAGTAATAGTGGATGTTTGTTACTTGAAGGATGGGACCTCTCTTTTATAATTGTATTGGACACTATAAGAAGGGAATATTTAGACTTGTCATCTTTACCAACTGAAGAGCAGGCTCAAGAGTTATATTTTGGGTCATGTTATAGCTCTCAGTATGAGGCATTGACAGTATGGTTACTATTTCATGATGAATAGATTCAAAAGGCCCAGATTAAGAAGAGGGTGGGAGATCTTACTGACAACTTGAATGTTATGAAAATGAGACATCTTGATGGAATTGCAATGCTCTCAACAAAAGAGACAATGACTTATAAGGTAGATTTTAACAAACTTCTAGAATATTTGAGTACGTTAAAACTTGAAAATGAAAAATTGCTACAGGAGTGTAATAAGGTGGTGTCACTCCTACCTTCTCCACATTCTACTTCAACTTCTTTTGCTAATTCTTTGCATTTACTGGCGTTAGATGCTTCAAGTTCACTTATGGAGATAAAGGCGCTCAAGGATGAAGTAGAAAGGTTTGAAGATGAGCTCAAAAGGAGAAAATTGATTGAGAAAAGTTCAAACTTTGACAAAGAGAAGAGAGTCAGTGATTTGGTAGAAGAGAATAATACTTTGTCATAGGAGATGAAGGTGCTTAAGGATGAAGTAGAAATGTTGGAAGATGAGCTCAAAAGGAGCAAAGCGGGCGAGAAAAGTTCAAAAAATGATGAAGAGAAGAGAGTCACTAATTTGATAGAAGAGAATAATACATTATCACAAGAGATAAAGGCATTGAAGGATGAAGTAACAAGGTTGGAAGATGAGCTCAAAAGGAGCCAAGTAGCTGAGAAATTTTTAAATGATGATGAAGAGAAGAGAGTCACTGATTTGGTAGAAGAGAATAATACCTTTTCACTCCACCCTTCTATTCCACGCTAACAGTGACTGATGATCCATCTATGTTTACTACAAATTTGCGCAACCACAAGTTGACCCACATCTATGACGTTGCTAAACTTGTTTGGGTAACTTATAAAGAATTGCATAATATAATAAATGAGATTCATGTTAGGGAAACAATTAGATTGAGATGCTTTAAAAAAAACTAGTCTCCTCAAGTGGTATGTTTTCAAATGTTGCTCAAATATGTAAATTTGGATGATATTAGTCGCAATTCCATTTTGAAAATTATTGAAAAATTTGATGAGTTGTACATTATTATACAAAATCATAGCTTTTATCATGACAAGTTAATTTGGTTGGCGAGGTTTTACGAGGACCAACCAATACAATTTCCTCCTATTTTGACAGTAGAAGGGGACTGCCAATTACAAATATTTTCAATCTAGAGGACTGATTTTTATATTAAAGTCAAACATGCAACAAGATGATATGATAATTTTGCATTATAAATATGGGAGTGTTGAATTCTATGGTGGACCAAATTTACTCCATTGAGTATTGGATGCTTGATTTTTGCAAGATTGTTCAATTTTTGCTTGATGAATATAAGAATTATCATATGACACAAGTCAATCGATTTCCTGGACCTGAAGCCTAGAGAGGATTTGGAACGAACTTACAAAGAAAAAGTTCATTTGTAATTGGAGATGCAATTTTTTGTTTAACAACAATGTGTTACATATATATGTATATAAACATACATTTATTAATTCCAATATCCATGATGACATAAATTTTATTTGTTCTATTTCACTTGGATCTGAAAGTGAATATGTTGTTTATTTTACAAGAGGTTGTCATTACATATGGGAAACTAAAATATAATCCAATTACACAAAACCCCACCCAAATAACATTTCTCATAATCCTTTAAAAATGAATATGAAGTTCATATTGAAATAAACTTTTTTTTCAATGAAAATTGAATGATTGGATAGTCATAAAAGACAAAACAAATTAAAATTTATATTATCTCTTTCATATTGACAAGTTTACAAGGTACAATTTAAATCTCTTTAGGATGGCCTGTGGTGTCTGGTTCAAAAGCCCTTTGTAGGATGCTCCACTGATCACTTGATGGAACTACAATCCTTTCCATCATTCTATATCTGATCACTATGTCAATTTTTGTAGGGCACTCCACTCTGCATCTAATGGAAGTCCAATTTGTTTCAAAGTATGGTAAGTGACTTGCAAATTTGCCAAAATTTCATATTTGGTAGAGGATCTTGAGACCAATATTTCATTTAATGTTGCATTCATGGTTATCAATGGTTCAATGTAACCCAAAAAAACTTGCCTCGTTTGTGTCCTTAGGAAACTGATCTACATCACCCTTTGTTTTCTCCTCCATCTTCTTTCTGAAAGTAATATTTCCAATGTATTAATATTTTCCATAAACACTATTTGGTAAAACAAGATCTATTAATTTCCATGCCTTTCCATTCATCTTCATCACCTTATTTGCAGCCTTACCCAGGCATTCCTCTACTTCCCATAGTTTCAAACATTTTTGAATGATAGATGATGCCTTTACTGAGGCATCAATATGACTTTGAATTCCCTTGGATGCCAAATAGTTGTTACTGGCTTTATAGACTGTCTGCAAAATTTGTTTTGCAATTTTCTCTCTTGAACAAACCTCTCTTTTTTTAGCAATATATTCATTAAACTTCACATTGTGTACTCTCAGACTTTCATTCAATTCAAACCACTAACACAACTAGTCATTCCTCTACATTATTTTCCCCCACATGTTTTCTTTTATATACCTCACTATTTGTTTAGTAGTTTCCTTCATTCTATCCTCGAAAGATTTGATTATATTTTTAGCCTTCTACAGCTCTTTTGATAGTGTTTCAACTCTTTTTCTTTCTTCCTCTATTTTTGCTTCCCACTGGTTTGCCTTTTCCTTTTGTTGGTCCAATTAGTTTTGCAAATTTCTTGTTTAGGCAACAACACTCTCTACATTTATGTATAATTGTCTGAAGAGGCTCTTTCCTTTTCAAAAATTTTGACGCTTTCAACCCATTTTTGCTTCACATCATTCAATTTTGTCACCATCTTTTTGTTATTTGTAATTGCAAATGCAGAGCCGGAATTTTTTATCCTTTTCTACAATTCACTCCTCATATTTTATGATGTTTTCCTCTTTGCTTTCTCTTTTTCTAGGTTTTCTTGTAACTATTCTATTTGTCTCTCCAACTTATTTTTCTCTCTCTCCATATTTAGCAGTGATGTATAGACCACTTTGTTGGTCTTTTGGACACATTAATTTTGTCCACATTTTTAACTTTGGAAAAATTCATTTGGATGGTGCTAATGTGAAATTCAGAGGGATCTATTTGACTCTGTAGTAGATTTTTATTTTTATCTAGGGGCATAACAACCATGCACTCCAGCATTTCTTTATTTTTGTCATATGTGGGGAATACCCTGTTCGATGTAGGTTGTTCCTCTGCAGCTACAGTAAGCGTAGCCCTCTTCATTTTCTTCTTATTTTCTTTATTCATATTTTTTCTTTCTACAAATTGATCAAGGAAAGCATTGTAATGAAAATATGGGGTTGTTGACACAATTCAATGTTTGAATGGTGAAATAGCACTTGTAGTGATGTAGGTGCCTCCACCTATGTTTTTGGTTGAAACTAATGCATGTTGAGGATTACCAATACCCATTCCTAATCTTGTCCCAAATTCACTTACGACTATAGTTATTAAAATCTTTTAAGGGGTTTGTTTAGAAGCTACAAATAATACCTTTGCAATGGAAGTAGAAATTGATGGATTTGGAGTTGTACAGGTCATTTTTTTCATAACCTTTCACTTCTTCACATTTCCTTGATCACTTCCATTGGGATCATGTATAGTATCTTGTACTATTGCCCTCTTGTGAGAGATTTATTTTCGTTGCACTTGCTCACTACAACTAGTAATAGTGCCCATACCATGCCCACTAGTGAAAGTATCACTTGATTGACCACCATGTTGATGTTCTGGTTGTGATTTAATATGACTGTATTGATAGTCTAGATTTGAAGTTGCAATAAAATTAGGTACAAAATGTATAGATTTAGCAGTATTACCTTTCCCTATTGATTCAACTCTAGTGATAGGTTGTTGTTTGGGGTTTGTTGAAATTTCTACCAACATTGGCTACCAAATGCCTTGTCCTTGGGGCCCCAGACCACCGCCTCAATAACCCATTTTTTTTATTATGGCTGCCCCTTTACTATTTTTTCTATCGTGGACTCACTTAGATCATATTTTTTTTGTTGAGTCTGTAGTAGTTGTTGGAGTGGGACTTGATGGTGTCTCCTCATCACCATTACTATCTAAACTATGTGCTTCATTATGATACTCTTGATTCCATAATTGGCTAAACTCGTTCAAATCTCTTCAATCTCTTCAAAATCTACACTAGTCTTTAGTTCACCTAGATTCTTCCTCATATTCCAAAATTCAATGATTTTTCTCCAAGTCCAACCTGCATACATACAAGATGTGGATAGAGAATCTGGAGCATTTTTTTAGTACATGGAACATTAGCTTTTTTGTAAAATTTTCCATACCTCCTGATTTGGATGCCCTTCTCTATTATTATCTCTTGGTGAAATGCCTTAATTTATGTCGACAATTGTTCTAGAGAAATACTTTTAGCAGAAGCAATTTCCTCCATCACTTTTTTAGGTCATCCCAAGAATCCTTGTTTATGAACATTTATAGAAATGGTTTACTTTCATGTTCAAATTTACTTGCAATATTCATATTCGCCACAAGCCTTTTTTGAATGACTTTGCATGGATCATACTGCTAGTAACTGACGACATCAAAAGTAAAAAAAAAAAATCAAAATTTTATGTGCCACATTGAATTTTTTTATATCAAATGTGAACCCTCCACATGAGAAAGGTAATGAAGAAAATATGCTCTTCTTTTGTTGACCATAAAAGAGTTGATTTGCACTCTCCATCTACCATACAGATTCCAATGAAAAAAACCCTCTCTATCACATGTATTGGAATTTTGTGGGATTGTACTACTGATCCATAAAATCTTAACATAGTAAATTGTTCCATGAGGAACTGGTCTGCCAATTGTATTTGAGATCTGAGTTGAATGTGTTGGAAATATTCAGGATTAACCAAGTTACTGAGAGGGGAGGGGTGAATCAGTAACTCTGCAAACTTTAAAACATTTCTGTACTTATTTACCATTCATTCATCTACTGCAAGCATGAAAATGTAATCATACATAAGACATAACACAAAGATTTGGTAACCCAGAAACCTTCCAAATAGAAAGTAAAACTGGGGTGGGGATGGTACCCACAATACTTTGGTACTGCAGTATAAAGTTGNNCGGTTAAGGCTTACAATGATCACTTCTGATGATCTGCCCTGTTAAAAGCAATTTGGACTGCTAGGTCCACCTTGTTAGAGGATTTACAAACAAACAATGAAGTATGCACTCGGTTAAGAGATTTACAAAAGACTGTTAAGTCTACCCGGTAAAAGGATTTACAAAACT
>MU227817.1:1615734-1648506 GCA_018584345.1 Thuja plicata
TGCGCTCTCTCTCTCTCTCTCTCTCTCTCTCTCTCTCTCTCTCTCTCTCTCTCTCTCTCTCTCTCTCTCTCATATTTATGCACAAGGGTTTTGTCTTAGTTTTCCCCTTTCAAAAACATTGTCTTGGTGTTGATCTTGGAGCTTCTCATTGCTATGATTGATTGTTCTTGTTTCAACATTCATCCTTTGGTAATACATTTCCTTGCTTCACTCTCTTGGATTCATTCTTGTATTTCATTTCATTTTATGTATTTTTCTAACATGCTATCAGAGCTAACAATCCTTGTTTGAGTGTTTGTAGGTTTTCATGATCTAACTTTTGTTGCAGTTTTTATTGTTAGTTTATCTAGTTCTAGTTCTAGTTTTACACCCTCTGTCGGGCAACCACAAGGGATTTCGTCTTTCATGCTTACATGTTTTAATATAATCATTTGTTTTCCCTGTGGTAGTTTGGTTCTTGGAGAATATACATTATAAATCAGATTTATACTGTGCATGCAACACCTCTTTGATCTAACCAATATTTTTATTAACAGTTTGCTTGTAGGTTTTATCTCTGATTTTCTTCTTAAATCTCTTTATTTTGTCTAGTAGCTTGCTATGGTGTTTTAAATTCATTTTTTATCTAAACATTACTATAATTATTTTTAGTTTCTATCATTTCACTATTTACTGATTTTTTATATAGACCCGTATTCAGAGGATCACAACTGTTATTCCTAAACTTATCTCTCCAATTGTTAGGGTTAGGTTTATGGTTAGGGTTAAAATTTTGTGTTATGACCTTTGGATTATGTTTAAGTTTTACATCAAATTTAGGGATAGTGTTAGGGTTAGGATTAAGTTTAGGGTTAGCATTCCGATTAGGGTCAAGGGTCTAATTAGGGTTAGAGTTAGGGTCTAGGATTTAGAGTTAGGATTAGTATCAAGTGGTTAGGGTTATGGCTAGGGATAGGGTTAGGGTCAGGATTACCGGTTAGGGATATGGTGTAGGGTTTAGAGTTAGGATTAGTATCATGGTTAGGGTCAGGGTGTATGATTTAGAGTTAGGAATAGTATTATGTTAACGTTTAGGGTTCAAGTTAGGGTTAGGGTTAGGGTCAGGGTTAGGGTAATATTAGGGTCATGGTTAGGGTTAGAATTTAGGGTTTAGAATTATGATTAGTATCATAGTTAGTGTTACATTTAGGGTCAGTAGTTAGGGTTAGGGTTAGGGTTAGTATTTGGGTCATAGTTAGATTAAAATTAGGGTAGTGTTTAGCAATGGGATGTAGGGTTTAGAGTTAGGATTAGTACCATACTTAATGTTACAATTAGGATTAGGGTTTAGACTTATGGCCAGGGTTAATATTAGGATTAGGGTTTACTATTATAAGTTGAATAAATTAATATGATTAGGGTTAAGGTTAGTATTTATATCATGGTTAGGTATAGTTTTTTTATGGTTTACCATTTATGATTAGGTTTTAGCATTTATGATTTGGTTTTTGCATTTAATGAGTATAATTATGGTTAGATTTAGGGTTTAGGTGTATGGTTGCATTTAATGAGTATAATTATGGTTAGATTTAGGGTTTAGGTCTAATTAAGGTTAGGGTTAGGGTCAAGGGTTTAGAGTTAGGATTAGAATCTTGGTTAGGGATAGGGTTAGGGTCAGGGGTAGGGGTTAGTGATAGGGTGTAGGGTTTAGAGTTAGAATTAGTATCATGATAATGGTTAGGGTTAGGGTCAAGGTAAGGGGTGTTCAGTTAGGGTTAGGGTAAGGTTAGGGCTAGGTCTAGAATTAGTATTATGCTTAGGGTTAGGGTTAGGGTTAGGGTCAAGGTTACAAGTTAGGATAATAGGTTTGGGGTTATAATTACAATTAAAATTTAGTGTTATGTTTAATGTTAGGGCTAGGTTTATGGTTAGGGTTATAATTTTGTGCTATGGTTAGGATTATGTTTAGGGTTTACATCAAAGTTAGGGTTAGGATAGGGATTAAAGTTAGAATTATGATTAAGGTGACATAATTTTTAGGACTAGGATTATTATTATGACTATGATAGAATAATAGTTACAGTAGGTTTAAGTTCAAGATTAAGATTAGCGTAAATGTTATTCAAATAATGGTTAGGCTTAGGATTTATACTATGGTTAGGATTATGATTATAATTAGAATTTGGGTCAGAGACACATTTAGTGTTTCATATATTTGTGACATGTCCATTGTAATTTTTGCACATATATTTGCCACATCCATTTAAAGTAATCTTTCAATGCCACACATTTTAGAAAGCCATGTATATTACAAATAAATATTAGAAAAAGATATATTACAAATAGTTAAAATAAATATTTATGGAAGTCTAATACTACACATCACTTCAATATTTAAAACAAATTATTTTCTCTCAAGTATTATAATATAAGTTAAAAAAAAATTGGCAAACTTTTTTAAAATGAGTAAAAGGTTTGTAAAAATTTATCAAAAATTATATCATATAATTTTGCGCACACACACACATGTGAGACCTCCATTTAAAAATTTCTTCAACAAAACACATAAAAACCACATATATAAAAATTTCTAATATGATAGGCTTCAACCTACAATTGAATTCCAATCTCTATTTTTTGTGTAGAAAAGAAAATTACATTTAAATTCAAAACAAATATAATTTTACAAGATGAAATGTCATACACATTATTTAATTGTCCTTGGTAAGATGCCCAACTTTTTAATTTGAACATGTATCATAGTTAGTGTTACATTTAGGGTCAGCAATTAGGGTTAGTATTTGGGTCATAGTTAGATTAAAATTAGGATAGTGTTTAGCAATGGGATGTAGGGTTTAGAGTTAGGATTAGTATCATACTTAATGTTACAATCAGGATTAGGGTTTAGACTTATGGCCAGGGTTAATATTAGGGTTAGGGTTTAATATTATAAGTTGAATAAATTAATATGATTAGGGTTAAGGTTATCATTTATATCATGGTTAGGTATAGTTTTTTTTATGGTTTACCATTTATGATTAGGTTTTAGCATTTATGATTGGGTTTTTGCATTTAATGAGTATAATTATGGTTAGATTTAGGGTTTAGGTGTATGGTTAGGGTTATAGTTACAGTTACAATTCACTACTAGTTTTAATGTTAGGGTTAGGTTTATGATTAGGTTCAAGGGTCTAATTAGTGTTAGGGTTAGGGTCTAAGGTTTAGAGTTAGGATTAGAATCTTGGTTAGGGCTAGGGTTAGGGTCAGGGCTAGGGGTTAGTGATAGGGTGTAGGGTTTAGAGTTGGGATTAGTATCATGATAATGGTTAGGGTTAGGGTTAGGGTCAAGGTAAGGGGTGTTCAATTAGGGCTAGGGTAAGGTTAGGGCTAGGGCTCTAGGATTAGTATTATGCTTAGGGTTAGGGTTTGTTGGACTTAATGGGAAGTAGTACTGAGAGGGGAGGGGTTAATCAATACCTCTAAAACTTTTATCACTTTACTCAATTCATCATTAATGATCATTCAATTCTAATTTACCAACCATTACTGTTATTCTTTCTTATGCATATATTGTTTGTTCACAATCTTTAACAATCATTCATAGAAACATTCATGAATTTGACAAACACATAACACAAGATATGATATCGCAGAAAACTCTTGTTAGGAAGTAAAAATTGCGATGGGGATGGCACCCACAAAACTTCACTATCTGCAGAATGGAAGGGAGTCGGTTAAGGTTTACAATTTGATCACTTTTGATGATCTACCCTGTTAAGAGTATTTAGGTGGAGACCTATTAAGATCTACTCTATTAAGAGCTTTAGCAACACTGATTGAAGTGTGCACTCAGTTATGAGATTTACAATAGGACGGTTAAGCCCACCTTTCTTGAAAGGATTTCATTAGTGTACTACACTTGTTAGAATGAGTACAAATTTTGATCTGACTGTATGAAATCTACTATTGCTGATTTACAGATCCATTAAAACCTTTACAATAATAATATCACCTTAAGTGATTGATGAATACCTTTTCTCTGCTTGTTGGTAGCCTCTATTATGTTCTTGAAAACTTATTTGAATCTGTTTGTGTTCTACTGCATGAATTCTTTGTCTGGTCTTTAGTTGCTCTTCGTGGCTACTATCATCATTGAACAACTTGTATTCTCAATGGATTAAGCACCTATTTATACAACTATTTGACCTATCTTAGAATTCACGATTTACAATTTTAACTCTTAGATCTAGGGTTTACAACTTGACCTTGTTCTTTAGTTTGCATGTTTTAAAATAGTAAAATGACTTAAAACAATAAAGATTACATTGCATCCTCCGCACATAATTGATTTAAAGCAAATCAAGAAGTCATAAATACAACTTCAGTGATTTATCTCACGTGAAAAGTCAGATCCACTTTTTGCGGGATGTAACTAACTGTCGGTTCTTGGTTGTCGATTTAAACTTGCAGTCTGTCGGCATTCCTTGACTGAACTGATCATCAGGTTCCCTATATCTATTGGGTACCTCTCTTTTTTGTACTGTCAGGTAGCACTATTATTACTCGTCGGGTATCGTTTATCTTTTTTCATCGGGTAACACTTAACAATGTTTGTCGGGTAACATTGACATTGGATAGTGTTGTGCCCTGTCTGTCAGTGTAGGGTAAACCGATGGTGCAGATCATGTTTTTCTCTAAGTATACTAATGAAAAAATATAATGCCTTCAATCTCCCCCTTTGACATTAGTATCAAAAACTGATATGTGCATAATACTGAAATATTTACACCATGTTTATATCCTTGTCATAATATGACTTCCCCTTACTGTGTGCATCGGTGTAGTGTATGTATATGTACATATATACTATCTAATCTTTGAGTGTACATTATTTCCTCTTTCTTTCAATATACATATGATTTCCTCCTTTAACTGAGGTAATGTACATATCAAATTCCCCCTTTCATTGATACTAATGACAAAAATGTACAACTTACAATATGCCAAAATTGTGACAAAAATGTGTAACTTACAATGTGTCAAAAATGTTAGAATGGGTAATTTTGATATCTTCCAGTAGTTTCTCCCATTGTTCTCTCAACTGTTCTAGTGTCATGTGTTGCAGCTCTAGTCTTGCGTGCATATCATAAATACTGTATAGGACAGACATTTTAGGGGTAGAAATTATAGTATTTGCCTGTGTCATATTTTGTTGCAGGAGTGTAAGTGTCGGTAAGAGCTTAACTTGTAACTCATTGACCCCATCTTTGTATTTCATATCTGCAAACTGAATGTCGCGTCTCTATTTTCTAGGCTATATAATTTGTTCATTGTGCAATTTAAGTGCTTCTTCTGTGTTGGCTAGATTCTGTGCACTGGACTTAAGATTAGCATCTATTTTTTCTATCTTGTCGGTATACTCCTGAGTGAGTAGATCTAACGTACACAATTTCTTTATTAAGGTTACAACTTTTGATATAATTGGATCAATTGTACTTACCAATTCAGATAGCTTGACCTTTTTCAGTGCCACTTCTTGGCTTATTTTCTTTGCGAGCTTGAATTCATACTTTTGTTCAAGTCTCTCTTCCATAGCCTTTTCAGCATTGGTATTCTGAGATGTTATTTCATCTGTCAGTGTAATCAGTTGATCAACTATTGGAGATTTTTTATCAATATATATGTCTGGTACAATCTGTTGAAGTATATTTCTTGCTACTTCAAGTACCTTGGCTTCTTTTGCCACTCTTTGCATTTGGCCTTGAATAGCTTTTCTCTCACAGAGCTTTGCATATATTCTAAATGCTGTCAGATCCAATGTTCTTGGATCATAGACTGGAATCTCAATACTTTCATCCAGAGTTACTAGATTCTTATTCTTTCCTTTCTTCTTCTTTGAGATTTGAGGGGTTGCAGATGTATGAACTACCATAGCTAGTTCATTTTTTCACTCTGAATTGCTTCGAGAAGGTCTTGTTGATGAAGCATCTTGTGTTTTCTTCTCTGTGGGCACCTGTCGGTTATGTGAAGACATCTCTTCATTAACCTTGGGTGTTTCTATAGAATGTGCTTCGGTTTTCTTTTCACTCTCATCCTTATTTTCTTCTTCTCCTTTCTCTGAAGGCTTATCCCCTATTTCCTTTTGTGTTTCTTCCTTACTTTGATCAGTAGAAGCATTTTTCTAATCATCGGTTGCAGCTTGCTCTGTAGTAGTATCTATTGTCCCTTTGGATTTTTCATCACCCTTGTCTTTGGGTGTGCTCGTCTCTTTCTCATTTGATCCTGCATTGCCCTCTAGTATGTTTATTGCCTTCATCAAGACAGGCATGTTACTTTGAGTTTTTGTTTGGGCTTTGTCAACATTGATGTCCTGCCCGTCAGTTAGTGCCTTATCAGCAGTGACATTCTCATCCTTTTGTATATTTTGTGCAGGGTCTTGCATATGTGGATGCAAGATTGAAGTGTCCTGCACTTGTTCATCAGCAATATCAACTATCTTATCATTTGATGTCTTCAAGATTTGATGGCTTTTTTGATCCTTGAGTGTGATAAATATCACATCATCTTTCTTCTTTGGATCATTGTCAGAATCATAATGAGTGATATCTATGATATTGTCATCCATACCTGTATCTAAGTTGACAAGTTCATCATCACTTTCTTGATTGTCCAGAGCACAATGCTGAGGACTTTCATTTTTTGATTCCTCCTCTCTATGAGGTGTGTTTTTTGTTATGCATCATGCTTAAGACAATCATAATCCATTCTGTCTTGAATTCCCTTGGAAAATGTAGGGCATTGGTTAACCCTTTGACCTCCAAGTGTTTGTGTTCTTCTTTCAGATTTCCCTCGGCATCACATAGCTTCTTATAAGCTTCATCCATTTCTAAATCACCTCACTCTATGATTTTTCAGTGAATATAAGACCTAACATCTTTGATGAGCAAAACCCTAGGTGAGATTTTTGAAAATGTGCTAGCTTGATCGGGTTTCAATGCAATCTCTGGACAAATCTTGTATTTAGGTTCTATACATGTGTTTTTCTTGATTAGTTTCACCACATTCTTCTTGTCATCCTTCAAATTAGCAGTTCTTGATGTAGTTGCCATTGTTTTCCAAGTTCTTAGGGTTTTCTTGAATTTAGGGATTTTCTTGACTAAACAGTAACATAAATATTTTAGTGTCTTCGGTACTTACTTTGATTTGTAGCAGTAATGAGGAATCTATTCTCTATATGTTGAATCGATTTGTAGACACTTCTGCTTTCTGTTCGTGAATTGCTTTGATGTCGTTCTTCTTTCTCTTCAAATTGCAGGTGAAAAATGAAGTTGTCCCGTCGACTATTTATAGACTTTTTGACCTAAGTCTTTGTAATAAATGCTCAACAACTTGTCGGGACAAGAAGATAGGTTTCATTGGGAGGAAGTTTCAAATCATCGTCGATGAAGACATGTTGCTTTGGTCAGTTGTTAACCTTTTGATTTTACCGATGAATATCGGTATTCTATTACGACCACTTTTTAACTCTGCTTTCTTACCGACGGTCGTCGGTTTATACTGGCAATTTTCCATTTTTACTCATTGACCGACAATTTTTGATAAGTGTGAGTAACTCATTATTTGTGTTCACTGATGATTTTCAATAAGTGTTTACCAATGGTGTTGCTTTCTTAGATTAGTAACAAGTAAAGTAGTATGCATCTTTGATTCATGCAGATTTTGACTATCTATCAATTTATATAATGGAACTGATGCGAAATATAACTTGGTATAGTGCAGTTCCATACTTACTTGTTCAACTTAAGTGGGGTTGGTGGTATCACTGGATCCATTAGATGGGGTGTCACCATTTGCATTGCTTGGTCCAACTTCATCATTGCTTAAATCTTTTATCCACATTTTGTCTCTTGCCCTCTGGATATCTTCAATGGTGTTACCATTGGGATGTGTGCTTGTTTTTGTCAATATTTCTTTGCAATCTTTCTTGAGATGACCAACTTTATGACAGTGTAAGCATGTCATTCCAGGTTTTGAATATCCTCTAGACCTTTTTTTCCATGCTCTCATGCAGTTTGCAGCAATGTGACCATATCTGCCACATGCTGTATAGTTTGTCCAAGTGTTGTAATCCCATACATATTGATTACTGATTCTCTTTGGTTGATAAGGAACTTCTTTACCTTTTGGCTTCCATGCTTTCCTTTTCTTTTTTCAGCATTCTTTAGATGTGTTCCCATTAATCTTGCATGTAGGATAGTACTTATCCATGTAGGTTTCCTTCTTTGGCTTTTCTATCTTGCTCTTGCATTCATAAGCCTTGTGTCCTTTCTTGTTACATTTATAACATAATCCTATGAATGAAGATGTAGATAAAGATTTAGGAGTACCTTTCATTTTACCTCTGCATGTATTTGATGTGTGCCCTTGCTTTTCATAGTGTTTGCATGTTTTCTTCCTTGGTCTTGGGTTTTCGTAGACATTCTTTGGATTTGATGATTCTCCATTTTCAGTAAAGCCTATACCACTGTTGTTGATGACTCTTCGTTGTCCTTCAAGAAAGTCATCCATTATTTTATTGCTTTTTTTAGCCTTTCTAATAATCTCATTATGTTTTTGTTGAATTCTAACCTCATGCTTTAGCTTTTCATTTTCTTCTCTTAGTTCACCGATAGTCTGTATTCTTTCAATGAGTTCCACATTTATTCTGTTTGCTTCTTGACTCATAAGGATAATCTGATTTGTGAGATCATGGTGATGTTCAACATGTCTTTGAATTTCCATTTCCTTTTCTTGTAGTTTCTCTGAAATCTTCCTTCTATCATCAATAGCAAGTGTTCTTTTTGTTTCAGCTTGTCTGGCAAAACTCATTACATCAATCATTCTTACCATTTGGGTCTCTTGACCAATTTGTAGCATCTTTATTTGCTCTGTCAGATGTAGGCTGATCTCTTTTAGATTTGTAATGTTCTCTTATGGTGTATCTGACACATTTCTTGCATTTGATCTTGAAGATTTAAAGAAATCTGACATCTCTCATACCTTTTCTTTCATCTAACATCTCTCTCATTTTGATTCTTGCTTCTTTATACTGCTCATAGAACATTTGTATCTCAAGCTTTTTGTTCTCAATATTCTTATCAAGTTTGTACTTCTCCATTGTATGATCTTTGCTCTTAAGCCTTTATGATTTTTAAGAAGATACTTAGCTCTGATATAAATTGTTGGACTTAATGGGAAGTAGTACTGAGAGGGGAGGGGTGAATCAGTACCTCTAAAACTTTTAACACTTTACTCAATTCATCATTAATGATCATTCAATTCTGATTTACCAACCATTACTATTATCCTTTCTTATGCATATATTGTTTGTTCACAATCTTTAACAATAATTCATAGAAACATTCATGAATTTGACAAACACATAACACAAGATATGATATCACAGAAAACTCCTGTTAGGAAGTAAAAACTGCGGTGGGGATGGCACCCACAAAACTTCACTATCTGCATAATGGAAGGGAGCCAGTTAAGGCTTACAATTTGATCACTTATGATGATCTACCCTGTTAAGAGTATTTAGGTGGAGACCTGTTAAGATCTACTTTGTTAAGAGCTTTAGCAACACTGGTTTAAGTGTGCACTCAGTTATGAGATTTACAATAGGATGGTTAAGCCCACCTTTCTTGAAAGGATTTCATTAGTGTACTACACTTGTTAGAATGAGTACAAATGTTGATCTGACTGTATGCAATCTACTATTGCTGATTTGTAGATCCATTAAAAACTTTACAATAATAATATCACCTTAAGTGATTGATGAATACCTTTTCTCTGCTTGTCGGTAGCCTCTGTTCTGTTCTTGAAAACTGATTTGAATCTGTTTGTGTTCTACTGCATGAATTATCTGTTTGGTCTTTAGTTGCTCTTCGTGGCTACTATCATCATTGAACAACTTGTATTCTCAATGGATTGAGCACCTATTTATACAAGTATTTGACCTATCTTAGAATTCACGATTTACAATTTTAACTCTCAGATCTAAGGTTTACAACTTGACCTTGATCTTTAGTTTGCATGTTTTAAAACAGTAAAATGATTTAAAACAATAAATATTACATTGTATCCTCTGCACATAATGGATTTAAAGAAAATCAAGAAGTCATAAATACAACTTCAGTGATTTATCTGACGTGGAAAGTCAGATCCACTTTTTGTGGGATGTAACTGACTGTCAGTTCTTGGTTGTCAATTTGAACTTGCAGTCTGTCAGCGTTCCTTGAATGAACTGATCGTCGGGTTCCCTGTATCTGTTGGGTACCTCTCTTTGATGTACTATCGGGTAGCACTATTGTTACTTGTCAGGTATCGTTTACCTTTTTTTCATCGGGTAACACTTAACAATGTTTGTCGGGTAACATTGGCATTGGATAGTGTTGTGCCCTATCTGTCAGTGTAGGGTAAACCGATGGTGCAGATCATGTTTTTCTCTAAGTATACTAATGGAAAAATATAATGCCTTCAAGGGTTAGGGTTAGGGTCAAGGTTACAAGTTAGGATAATAGGATTGGGGTTATAATTACAATTACAATTTAGTGTTATGTTTAATGTTAGGCTAGGTTTATGGTTAGGGTTAGAATTTTGTGCTATGATTAGGATTATGTTTATGGTTTACATCAAAGTTAAGGTTAGGATAGGGATTAAAGTTAGAATTATGATTAAGGTGACATAATTTTTAGGACTAGGATTATTATTATGACTATGATAGAATAATAGTTACAGTAGGTTTAAGTTCAAGATTAGGATTAGTGTAAATGTTATTCAAATAATGGTTAGGCTTAGGATTTATACTATGGTTAAGATTATGATTATAATTATAATTTGGGTTAGAGACACATTTAGTGTTTCATATATTTGTGACATGTCCATTGTAATTTTTGCACATATATTTGCCACATCTATTTAAAGTAATCTTTTAATGCCACACATTTTAGGAAGCCATGTATATTACAAATAAATATTAGAAAAAGATATATTACAAATAGTTAAAATAAATATTTATGGAAGTCTAATACTACACATCACTTCAATATTTAAAACAATTTATTTTCTCTCAAGTATTATAATATAAGTTAAAAAAAACTGGCAAACTTTTTTAAAATGAGTAAAAGGTTTGTGAAAATTTATCAAAAATTATATCATATGAATTTGCACGCACACACACATGTGAGACCTCCATTTAAAACTTTCTTCAACAAAACACATAAAAATCACATATATAAAAATTTCTAATATGATAGGCTTCAACCTACAATTGAATTCCAATATCTATTTTTTGTGTAAAAAAAAAATACATTTAAATTCAAAACAAATATAATTTTACAAGATGAAATGTCATACACATTATTAAATTGTCCTTGGTAAGATGTCCAACTTTTAATTTGAACATGTATCTAGACCTTGTCTAGTTTGCAAACAAATCAATGGTATAATATAGAGAGTGGAATGCATCAAGTTAAATGGATGCATTTGAAAATGAAATGGAATGGATCCTCAAATTTTGTATATGTAGAATTGATATTGTTTAATATTCATCACTATTAGCATTCAATTATTCCATATTCATCAATTACCAAATATTCTTATAGGATTCAGATGACCTCACCTATCATGGTTTCCATAAAGTTTGTCCATCTTTTTTTTAAATGAATTTTTTCCATATTTTATCTTACAATAAATCATGAGACATACCTTAACCTTAAGTTCTACCTTAATAATCATAATTGTACCCTAATGCTAACCATATTTAAACTATTTTTTTTTTTTAAAAGTGGTTAATCTAATTAGAACTATGAATCTAACCATTGTTATTTTTTAGTATTTATTTTATTAAAATTTAGTCTAATTTTTACTTGAACATAATTATCTCAATTTTAAAATCATTAGACAAATAATTTGTCTACCATACTACATTCAAAAATTACAATCAACATTTAAATTAGGTCATAAACCTTATTAAAATTAATAAATTAGATCTAGAATATCCAATCCAAGATTACTCTTTTATGTAATTAATTTTCTTTTAGTATGAATTAATAATGATTAATAAGTAATTAATATTAAAGACAATAATTGAATTGATATTTTTAATTAAATATATAATTTATTGAAATAAATAAATAAATAATGGTGTTGATGGTATTTTGAATTTATTTGTGAATATTATCAAATAATAATTAAATATATGTAATTTTAATTTATTTTTTTATTTTTTATTTTTTAAGTTTTATGTAGGTGTTAGTAGAAATTAATTAACTTTAAACAATAAAGTAAATTTGTAATTGTGAGATTGAAGAAAAAGTAAAAACTAAGCTAGTATTATAACAACATTTCTATTCTAATTGTTTAGAAATCATTACAAATTTTAAAATATAAAATAAATTTTATTTTTAAAAATTTTAAATGTATCATCAATTAGTTTTAGAATAAATCTAAAACCAAAATCTAGATGTAAATGCAATCTTTCTAATTTTTCTGAGATTTTTCTATTTTTCTTTTTCTTTTTGCATGTTTCAAATGAAAAGAACTATATTTTAGAATAATTTTAATACTAAAATAAAGATATAATTGCAACCTTTGTTTTTTTTAATATAAATACTAGGTCTTTTTTTCTTAGATGTAAATCATATTCTAATTTTTAAATTTAAAAAAAAAAGGATTAAAGAAAATAAAAATAATATAAAAACCATTTAAATTTATGTGACAAACAATCTAAAATCCAATATAGCATTGAAACTAAATCACTATAACTTCTATTTGATGTGTTAGAATATAGAGAAATATAAAATTTTCATTTAACAAGATGTATTATTGCAGTTATGGAGGAAACCATTTTTGTTATTATTTGCAATTACAGATGAAATGAGTGGATGACTGCTCTCCCAATTGTTGCTACTGAGAATTGTTTTCTTGATTTGATACCAAACAAAAAACTTTTGAATATATGCTAAAATGTTCATGATTATTTATTTACAATTTTCTCGCGCTAACAAACCAGAGGGAACTTTCAACTTTAAAGTTTCCATTCATTTCAATGTCGAATGATAAATTGTCCTCTATTTCTATTTCGAGCTCATTTTCTTCATTTTCACAGCTGGAGCTCATATTGTCTGCAACATTTTCTTGGCACTTTGTGTTACATACTGTGAGAGAAGTTGAAGAAGGATTTGTGTGAGGGAAGAGGAAAGGCGTGCCCCCAGCCCGCGCTATAGCGATGGAGAAAAATAACAGAAGCAGATCTACACCTCCTAAGCGAATTGCCCAGGATGAGAATGGCCACGAGAGTGCTCAGATCCATATTCTAAGCCCAAATCATAAATAGCCCAACCAACCAGACTACTTAATATTATTGTATTAACCACTATGTGAAATAGAAAATGCGATATCTAAAGTATAAGAAACAAATGGAAATGTATATATACATACACATATAGTCAAAATGTTTTCCAACTAAATTAGAGAAGAAGAAAACCAAACCTCATCAGAACCTATAGCGAAAATTTCTGACAATGGCTAAATCTCTTCAAGCAAGTTGTTATATAGAAATACCTTCATTTCCAAATCAGCGAGAAAATGAAACGATCATCTAACCTGTGTGAAAAATTCAGTTACGCTTCATTACCTTCGCTCATTTTTACTTCCACTTTTGAAACATCACTTCTCCACTATCACTTGTAATGTAGATTTTTAATGGAATTTGCTAGCAATCCCATTTTTCTTTCAATCATTTCATTGGATCTCAAATAACTGGAATTTGCTTTGGATCATTTCATTGGATCTCAAATAATGGTTGGAGAGCTAATGGTTTCTTTTTTTGAATGGCGTTGGCGTTGGCGTTTGAAATGACGTAACGTATAAGGAAGCTTAATCATTTCTTTTTTATGTACACCCCAATTCTGTTGCCACTGTAAGGATGCCTCTTGGCGTAATTAAAGATATGTGCATTAATCAAGATGAAATTCATGATGATGGAACTAACCCTATGATTTTTGTGGAGGTTAATGATAATGATGATGATGCTTATAATAGCTCTCCTCTTAATTTTTCATATAATGATGGATACATTCCAAATTTGTTTTCTGAAACTGATGATTGCATCACAGATTATGTGACTGACTTATTTGATGATTCACAATATGATTTTGATTTCCAAAGTGTTACTGATTCAGCACTAGAAGATCCCAATTATGGGATTTCTACTAGTGGTTATTGCCTTTTTACGGGCTCAGGTTCTATTCCTTGGCAATGTGAATACGATCACTTGTTGTCTCTATTTTATATTGGAAATGAATATTTAGGATGTACACATGCATCTCAAGAATCTCAATGGTCATTTGAAGATTTGGGCCCCCCTCAACAAGAAACTAAACCTTTGGTTTATCAAAGTGATATTCACTTAGCAAAAAGACTTATGTACCATTCAAGCTCCACAGTTCAAGTTGAAGAAATGCATGATGATCAAGTTGCAGACATCCTTATGAAGACTCTCTCAAAAGAGAGATATCAAAATCATTGTAAACATTTAGGTTTGATACGTATTGATCTCATCTCCCCAGGTAAAGATTAAAGGGGGATGTTAGAAATTATAATCTTTCCTTGGTATTTTATAAACCAAGGTATCCTATCTTGTCTCATATTTGTTATTCCTTTAATAAGGAAATTAGATATTCCTCCTTAAGAAGATTCCTACACATGGCACACACACCAAATGTGAATGTGGCACACATAGAGTATGGGAGTTACATGATAATTCCTCCACTCATCTCTACTTAAGAGATGGTTCTCACACACTTCTTAGGGTTCTAGGGTTCTCACAAGTTGGATTTTTTCTCTCTTCTCTCATTCTCATTCTTGTAATATTGTGATGAGCTCTCTCTCTCTCTCTCTCTCTCTCTCTCAGCTTCTTGCCTCATTCATATTTATGCAAAAGGGATTTTTCTTAGTTTTCCCATTTCAAAAACATTGTCTTCGTGTTGAGATTGGAGCTTCTCATTGCTATTGTTGATTGTTCTTGTTTCAACATTCATCCTTTGGTAGTACATTTCCTTGCTTCACTCTCTTGGATTCATTCTTGTATATCATTTCATTTTATGTACTTTTCTAACACCAAGAGATGTATCCAGGTCCCTTAAATTCAATTCATTGAGTTTCTCATTCAATCTCTTTACCAACTAGGATTGTTCATCAACTTTTACTTTATTTAACATTGCATTGTGTAATGTTAAATATACTACTTGCTCTAAAGTCAGATCCTTTAACATGAACATCAAAAATTGACCAAGGATTTCCTGAGGGTTCTCTATTGTAATTGGCCTCTTATTTGGTGAATACAAAAACCACAATGCCAATATGTTATCATTTGGGTTAAACTCAGACTCATAACATAACTTGTCCATTCTTTCATCACTAATTTTGTAATCAATATCTTGATGTCTCCTTAAATTATCAAATGCAATACATGTGGATATATCCATACTTGACAAAAATAAGCAACCAACACCACTCAAGATTTTCCTACCCTTTTCTAGGGTCATTGTCTGCACCTATGTTCTAATCTCTTGCCAAAAAACCTTTGTGGCTTCAACCCTTTTATCCTTATATGTTATGTCAATCTCTTCATTAAATCTTTTGCTTTCATATTGTAAAAAAGCATCTTGAATTCAGAAGTTTTAATAAATTCATCATCACCGATAAAATCCTCAACAACCCTCCTTCTTACATCTTCATTAAGATACTCAACAATTTCCATAATATCGTCATTACCCCCGTCATTGGTTGGTAGGGCTCAAGTTGAATATTTTGAGCTATTTCTTCCACATCTTCTTGTTGATCTGTAGTACTACCAACATCTTGGAGAATATCCATGGAAACTGATGGTGCTGGTGAATTTTTCTCAAGAGGAATAACTTGAATTGGTGCACCAATGGCACTTACTGAAGCAACAGGGCTAGGTGGGGCTACCAAGTGAAAATCATGTAGAATACTACTCTCACTTTGAATAAACTATTCCATCCTCCTAACCCTATTAGATTAATTTGGAAATGCCCTTGCATAATTATGGTTTTCTTTTTTCTCTTCTCATTTCTACTTCTTCTACTCTGTTATATACTAGCACTCTTCTCCTCCCCTCCTCATATGAAGAACAATTTCTCCACAAGTCCTCCTTTTGCAAAAAAGTGTGTTGATGAGATCTCATGCTTGCATATTCCTTGAAAAATTCAAAATATCCCTCAAGATCAAATTTTCTTTCTTCTAATCTCACTGACAATCCATAAGTTTGCAAAAAATTGATTGCAACCTGATAACCCTCCCAATAGTTGATCTTAAAATCTCTAAAGCATATATAAGCGGGGATAAAAGAACCCTTATTGTTTATCCTAAAAAAAAGATGGCTTCAAACATTTGCCAAATAATCTTCAAAATAGCTAATCTATTTGGCACAAAGAATGGTAAAACATGAGGCTTTCCTTCAAAGCCATATTATCTAATGTATGTGTACTTTTCTGCAAGATACCAATTGGCCCAATTGTGATCAATTGTGACCTTAATCTCCTTCTCCAATCCTTTTGGTCTCAAAAATATTGTAAACAAGGAGAGAATCTTGATGGATTATGACATATAATGGGCCATACAATCTTTTGACAAAGAATTCATCAAAGTGTAAATATTGAGCGTACTTATATTCCCTATCCCAAATATTGGTCTATAATTGGACCGGCTTAGGATTTCCAAACTTGTATGTTGGTTGAATATGGAGTTCGTGACTCCATACAGTGTTCTTATGCCCTTTCCACAATGACATATTTAATAATAGTGAATGCCATTTGAAACTCCCTGCGGAATTATTCACTTTAATCTCCCACGAGGCCTTGTGGATATTATCTAGACAAACTCAACATTATCATAGAGTCTATTGTTGTTTGGATCTTGAATGTCACAAACTAGGATATTCATTTCTTGTGGTAGCATTTCATCACCATTATAGTTTATCACCTGACTTACTCCATAATAGGCCATCTAAAAATACTTAAAGAGAAAATTAACATTGTATGGGGGAAGCTTAGAGCCTGCAAATTTTTTAAGATTCCCATCAACCTTAGCCCTGTGTATAGATAGGAAACCATCTTCTTCTATACATCCCTTCCACATTATGGTATTCTTCCTTTAACATTGATTTTCATGTCAAAATTGATACAATCCTTCATGTCAAACACTTCACAAACCGTTTCTTTATTTATCTGCAACAGGACTCATGCTTGTGTCCCAATGCACCTATTCAACTCATTGTAATATCTATCTAAAACCTTAATCAAATATACATTGACCAAAATATTAGGGACAATCAATCTGGTCATTCCCAATTTCCACAGATTTGACTCAGTGTTGGGGGTTCTATGATTTAGCCAGAAAATACCTAAAGAATATTATGAACCCTAACCTTCATGTGGGTTTCACTAGCATCTTTTCTTTTGTCAACTAAATTAGGGAAATTTTCCATAGTCTTTCCCCTCCCCGCAAAATTAGGGAGTAGTGCAATTATGTTGTTACACAAATGCCATCTTGTTTGTCTCTTACGAGTAGGTTCATTCTCTGCAGGCTTTTGTCTATTTGATGACCTAACCATTGCTACAAAAAAATAGAAACCTTGATTGAACAATTATCAATTCTAACCCTCCCCTATTAATCCTTTAAAATTGATGCTTGTTCAGGAAATTAGAACTTTAGGAGATTTTTTCTTTAACTATTGATTACAGTATAGCTCAAACTCATTAATTGGGAAATTGGAATTCTTTGTAACTGGTTGCAAGTTCACTGGAAATCCATCACTTCACTTTTGTAATTAACTTCAATTCTTCAAAATGATAATAAATTAATCCTCAACCACTTTTATTCCTCTGTCTTTTCCAGCATTAAATGGAACGACTCTTTCAACTTGTATTTAAACCCCAACAGTTGATGTGAAAATTTCAACGGTGCGCGTTGAGATTCAAAACTAGATTTATTCCCTATTTTTTTAATATGTAGTGTACTTTCTAAGGCTTAAGGAGATACATTGTACGACCTCCCTGACTTTCAAAATAATCTAACTATCGTATCGCTGAAGATTGTCAATTACTTATTTATTCAATCTAGAGGCAAGATCATATGAATCGTACAATGTATCACTCAAGGAAACTTCTAAATTGTAATTGAAGTGTCCATTGGCACTGTCAAATACTAAATTGATCATTTGCCTTTTGTAAGCCTATGAAATGAGAACATGTGTCCAAACTATAATGTTGCAAAACTACAAAATGAGAACATGTGTCCAGACTCACGCCACATCAACTAATTTGATTGAAATTTGATCCATGTAACATCGTTGGCTTAAGATGCAAATAATTCAAAATTAATACCATTTACTCAGATGCCAGACTTAAATAAATAGAAAATATTTGGCTCTAGATTACTCGCGTGCAAACGTAATTGTTGTTGGCACCATCAAATAATAAAATTGATGATTTGCATATAAATTAGACATTGAGGTGGCTCCAGTATAACTACAGAATTAAAACCTAAAAGACTATTGGAAATATTGAGTACAACTAGAGTAGTGAGTTCTCACTTCCCAGTTGGGAGAAAATGGACACGCCTATCAAGATCGATGCGACAAAACTACAAGGATCATTTAGGGGTGAAGTAACTGATAGGCGATTAAGTGTTGTACTACATGTATATAATGCATGCTATGAAAGAAGTGCTAGGTCTGGAGTTTTTAATGACCCATAATAGGCACAGGGTCAGCTCCGAGATCTCATATTTTCTAGCCATGCTCTTATATGCGGGGATTTCTAGGGAATGGGAAAAGAAGCTCACTTAGATGGTGTTTAAGCATTGGTATCTAAAGCACATTGATGATGTACTTGATAATGTGGATAGGGTACCTAGGGCACTTGCCATTCGCCTAATAGACAAGTACTACATTTGGGGACACGGTGCAAAAACACCCAATTGTGCAAACATAGAATATGAGTTGCTACAGGGTCAGTGGACTTACATAAGCATGCACATAAATTTTCTACTCTGTTTAGCCAAAATAAAGGAACCCAAAGTGGATTGGCATTGGGAGTATCTAACTGATGAAGGGTTTCTTTATGAATTTGAAATCAATGAAGAGGATATTGCCAAGATTGTTGGGTAGCTAGAGTTGGGAACGAAGAGGAGTGGATTTTTGAAGACCCGCGGGATGTAAGGGATGTCACCAGAGGGGAATTCCATACCAACTACAGAGACAAATGCCCAGTCATCCTTTGTTCCAATGCAGTCAGTGCTAGGGTGGCCCAGGCAGAACAAGAGGTTGCAAATGTAGCAACACCAAGGCATCGGCGGACCCAAACTGCTTGAATAATAGGGCACTCTGCCACTCCTACATATGGTCTACATTTTGTATTTTTGTGTTACTAGTTGAATGGTAGTGTGCTAGATGATTCCTGTATTGTGGACTATAGTTTCAAGGTTTTTTTATAACAGAGGTTTATGAAATAGTCCTCTATATAGTATTTGGAAAGAATGTATGAAATGGATGTTGTAAGGTTCACAAAATGTATTAATATAAAATAATACATTTTATGTGATATGTATTCACTGATTATGTTATCAAATTACTCTTATAATTTTAGTTATGTATTCGCATTTCGCTGGTCATGTTTTCAGTTATAACTAGTTAACTAACTTCCCACTGTGATTTATAATTTCAAATTACTCTATTCAACCATTCAAAAATTAATTGTTGTTTATAAAATGAAACTAGATTATAATTAATGAATACATGTTGCATGTAATTGTTTTACAACCGTAAGGTAGAGAATGAGACATAACTTATTACATTCCTTATTCTTAGAATGGAAAATTTTAGAATATTTTCAAATGTCCTTAATCAATGCGAGGTTGATATTATGAAACCGCAAAATGGAAACAAGTGCCTATATCAGTCAAATCAAATAATCTCTCATCACAATTATAAAATTACAAAATAGCCAAATAAGAACACGTGTCAGCATAGCAATGAACAAAGTAGTGATATCAAATAATAGTGTCGTGACATCAACTAATTTGATTAGTGTAACATCGTTGGATAATGGTATAAACAATTTTAAATTAATATAATTTACTCAGATGTCATACTTTAATAAATAAAAAATATTTTGCTCTAGATTAATTGCATGCAAACTTAATGGTTTTTGGCTATAAAGCCTTCTAGATTTCAATTTCTAATTCAAGTAAATATATCCATGGTGGAAGCTCCACGTAGGATGCACTCGCACTTTGGAACAAAAGAAACCTTCCAACGTGTTAGTAAGAAACCATCCCATGTTATGGCATCATCGACCGAGTGGCCAACCTGTCATAAAAAAGAAACACATGTCTCAACTCTCTATTCCAGTGACTTTGAGAAGGAAATTGGTTTCGGTAGACATTTTCCCCGGAACTTAACATGTTACATCTCTCTCTCTCTTGACACAATTGTAATATTGCAAAAGTGTGAGCTGAGAACTCTTGTCTATTTTTGCCAAATCAAATAATCTCTCGTAACAACTGTAATTTTGGGAAATGACAAAATGGCAACACATGGTCGCAGAGAACTAAACAAAGCATTGATATCAAGTAACATTGTCATCACATCAACTAATTTAGTTAAAATTTGATCTGTGTAACATCGTTGGCTTAAGGTGTAAAAAATTTAAAATTAATACCCTTTACTCAGATGTTAGACTTTACTAGATAGAAAATATTTGGCTATATATTACTCATGCACAAACTTATTTGTAAAAATTGATTGGAGCTAAAGTGAATGGAAATAAATAAATCAAAGTTTGATTATCCACAGTCACAAATTGCACTTGTGTAGAGGGAAGGTAAAATATAGCATTCCTTTTAGACCATGTTAGTGTTCAAGAAACAAAGCCCGTGAAACACCAACATTGATAATGTGACTTAACAACTCATATTGCCCAAACATGACTAAAAGGACATATTCAAGAACTAACATTCACAAAATGAAGCAAAAATGCACCATGATTTGAAAAATTCCGATACTCGTCGGATGAAATTTGCAAAATTCAAAGTTTCTATCATTGTACAATAGATTAAAAATTGATAGTCCTTGCCTCTTACTCAAAAGGGCATATATATACTTGAAAGGAAGTGTCAGTTACTAAAACTTAAGGGTTTCTCTAGAAAATCCATTACAACAAAGCAAACAAAATGACTTTTTTTTATAGTGCATTGTCATTACCGTAACCAATAAAATAAAATATATTATATCATGAAAATTAGATAATCGGAGCTCCATCAACTCAGATCATATTCAACAAATCTTACATTTCGTAGAGGAATTCTTCAGGTACTGCTATGCCTTCTTTTATGCCTTCTTCTATGTGAAGCTCCATAACTATGTTGTTCAAATTTGCTTGGTCTTGTTCTCCTTCTAGCTCAAAAACATCACTTTCGTAACCAGCATAGCTCATCTTAAACTCCCATGCAGCTTTGAAGAGATTTGAGATGATATCTAATTGCTCAACTTCTTCCTCCTTTAAACCAGGTTGGCAGACTGGTTGAAAATATTCATTCCAAAAATCGTCATTTGTAAGAAGTCCCATTTTGAAAACCAAGCTAAATGATGGTGACAATATGCTATAAATGAATGTCTTCACCCGATGTACAAATTTATTAAATAGAGCAACCATTAATTATAGTTTATTCTTCATTAATATACATGTAATGAACGGTTGTGAAAAATCACCAATAAAAATACCATTCACATTAAAACGTCCCTAAATCGCCAAATTATTTATTACATTTATTTTGCATACAATACAAAATTGCCAACACTACATCTCTCTACCATGTGGAAAAAAATGATTCACCAACAATTTTCCACTAATTTTGAGCTATTGCAATTTGCTCGCCAACAACAATAATCCTATGTTTGCACGGGAAACAAAAAAATTGCCTATATAATCACATTTAATTTCTACGAGTACCAACAAATTGCCACTATTTTGCTTCTATTTTCGAGAGGGAGAAGTAAAAAATTTGCCTATATAATTACATTTGATTTCTACGAGTATCGAAAAAATTGCTAATATTTTGCTATAGTTCTCGAAGGGGGGGGGGGGTCTTAAAGTTATCAGTGACTTGAAGTATGATTTATGTGTGATAAAATAAAAAGAGATGACATTTAATAAGAGGATATCATGAATAGATTTAGATCAGAAATTTTACCATGGAATGATAGATTATCATTAGAACACAGTAATAAATCAATATGAGAAATTCTTTCCATGTAAGAGCAGATTGTTTTTAGCATAGCAACAAATCTATGGATAGTATATAAGTAGATTTGACAAGGAATGCATATGCATATTTTAGAAGAAAAAGAATATCGCATATTTAATGTTTAAAGAAAAACACTTCAGCAGATAGATAAATATATGATGAAATAGATTTGCAAGTAAGGGTTACTACAGATTTGTAAAGAGAGAATAGAGATTTGAGAAGAAATATATATATAGATATAGAAGAGAAGTGGTTTCTATAACGACGTATTCTTCAAACCAGGTATGCTTATATTTATGTTCACTAGTTTGCCTTCCTTCAACAATACGAAATTTGAGATTTATATATATATATAGATGCTAACGCGCATTAAGTAGGAATATTAATGTTATGTAATTATAAATTTAATGCTCATGTTCATATTTTTTTATATTTATTTTATTATGCATGATTGAATCGGTATAATTCATCTAACTTCTCTTGCACAATATATCTTTTAAGTAAATTATTAATTTTATTTAGATAGTAAATTTATATATATATTTTTTGATATTTGGGTGATGGTTATTGGTAACAAGGTATTCTCTAAGAAGTGAATATATTAGAGTGGAATTAAAAGGGTATAATTTCATGTTGTCTAATATTATTTTTGCTTTTATGCTTGGCATATGATGTATTGTATTAAGACATCTAATGTGCTAAATATATTCATTTCTTTTTATAAAAGTATCCTTGTAATTAGTTGGACAGTAGTATGAGTTCCATTATTGTTTGAAGTGCATGATTTAGTAACATTAAATCACAATGTATGATTGTATGAGTTGTGTTTGTCACAATATGAAATGATAGTCAAGACATTATGCTTTTAAGTGTTTCTAACTTGCCAAGTATGTATTGTTGAATGTGTCCTTTTAGTTATGAATTCTGATTTTCTACTTTGATCGTTTGTATGGTATAAGATTCTATGGGCATTGCTTACCCTCTATGGTGTCATTTGGTCATTATTTTCCCTATAGTCATTATTATCATACAACATATGGTCTGATATTGATATTCTTAAGTTATCAACATCTTGATAAATTAGATAACCTTCCCTTGTGGTTAAGTTTCTATTAAATGATGTTCCTACACCTAGTTGTGTCATGCAAAGAATATTTAATCTTAAGTCATCATACATGAAATTAGTGATAACCTTTACCTTGAAATGACATTGATACTGTTATAGAATGGCCTATACTTTGTTATGTTTCATAGAAAATAGTGTCATGTAGTTGGTTAAGTTTAGGACAACATCCTTGTTCCACCTAAGTGGATGGCAATCGATGAAAAAAGTCCCTAGGTAATAGGACCCTAGAAAGGGGTGCATACCCACTTTCTTGATTTTATAAATAAATAGTTTGGAATGGGAAGAGCCGAACTACGAAGTCTCTGAGCGTGAAGGTAGGGAAGACCATCAAAGATAAGCCCCTGAAACTTAGGTCCAATCCCTTAGGGCTTGTTTATGTGATCTAACATATGTTATTACACTTCTTCTTAATGAAATTATTTTAGCTAGGATATTGATAAAAGTATATTATGACTAGTTATCTAATGTGTCACATCTAGTTGTTTAGACATGTGTGCAGTTACAGGTATTAGATCTTAGAGAGTACAATGAAGATAAAGAAGAAAACCTCAGGAACCATAATAGTTATAAGTCCCATATTCCTTGACGAAAATTTGGTTATTAATTATAATGAACCTAGTGGTAGATCCTTTTGAGGCTATAACAGTTACATTAATATTTCATGCATTGTTGCTATATTAGAAGCATTATATGGTAGTGATGCTAGGCAACCTATAGAGGACATAGTTGGTAAATGTATGCTATCTTCCACTTGTGCTTGGAGACGAATGTACTTATGATATTATGTTATTGGATGTTGAATTAGATTGGTTATTAAACATTTAACACTTTATATATATATATATATATATATATATATATATATATAATGGGGTAATACATTTTATTTTAATTCATTAGTGGTTAGTTCTCTGGGTTTCCTAGCAAGACATTACACAAAAAAATGCAGCCTAATGGGCCACATTGGCAGAATTTTTGTTGATGTTGGTGTCCAAAATACATTTGAGTGAAGTAAAAAGTGCATCTTGGTGGTGTTTGTTAGTCTGATGGGTGCCATCAGCGGGAGTCTTGTCGATATGCAGTTTTATGTAGCTCATAGTGATCAAAGGAAGCAAGCATCGACAAGATGGTAGATGGGTTTCGCCAATGAGTCCATCGATGCAACTTGAATCATCGAAGGAGACAAAAATGGGTGGCTCGACTATGTAAGTTTCTCCAACGGTATTTTACATCGGTAAAATTCTTGTCGATATCCAAGGGAAGGAGTGGATTTTTGATGAGATCGATCTTTCATTTCATTGATGGGTAGTTATCAATATAACTTGGGTAGTCAGCGAAGTGTTTTAGTATCCCATTGAAGTGCTTCTTTTATCAATAGGGTATGTCAAGGAGACTTCCTTTTGTCTCATTGATGGATGGTTTTCGACATAGCTGCATGATCTATCAAAGGTTTGTGGGTCTTATCCATACAACTAATTTCATCCACAAGGCCAATGTCAATGAGACATCCCTCTTGTTCCATCAACGTGCAGTTTTGGCATAGGTTATGTGGTCGACATGGCATTTTAGTGCTTTATTGAAAGATGAACTCTCATCGACAGGTTGTTGTCGATGAAACTTCTACCATGTTTGATTGACATAATCTTTTGGCAGAAGTTGGAGTTCTATAAAGCGGTTGTGAGTTTTATCGATGCACTCACTCTCATTGATAGGTTGTTTTTGATAGAGTTCCTCCCTTGTTTGGTCGATATGGTGTATTCATAATTTTTTGCATCTAATGGGCTGACCATTTTGTATGTGGCTTTTGTTCTATTTCTTCGACATGATATTTTTGGTAAAACTTAGAGATCTATAGAATTTCAAAAGGTCTTATCGAAGTTCCTTCTTTCATCGACAATGGGATTTGATGAAACATAGTGTGGTCTTATTGACTGTCATGGTAGACATGTATACACAGTGTGAATGACATGTTTTTTCAAAGATAGTTTTTCATTGATTGGACTTTCTCCCGAGAAAATTAGAGGTCTACATAAACTTTTAATTGCTACTCAACTACTTTCTCTCGGACATATGAACTCTCAAAATATTTTTCTTTTGCATGCTACCTGGTCATAAATTCATGCCTTTACCCAAATATCAGAAGCGTAGTTCTCTAACGTCAAGAATTTTGAAGCCATAGTTATTTCTAAATTGCTTCTGGTTGCAAAGGACATTCTAAATTGTAGGGGCATTTACGTGGCCTCTCCGTGTCACTTCAGGGATGATCTACTTGCACACAAAGATTAGATATTTGATCTGATAAGCTTTTTCCCCTTTTGTAACTCGACCTCGAGTCAGGGTTTGAACTTCATGTCTAAATTAAAGTTATTCTTGAACTCTTTAAAAAGGAAAAAATATATATTCTAAAGGGATTTATTCTCTCTATTTTTCTTCTACATAATTCTTCCGTGATTGTAAAAAAGCCTTGCCTTTTTCAATAAAATTACTATTGTGTGCCTATTCCTAAATCCAAGTGACTTGTGTAGATTTATGCCTTATTATTTGGACTATTTCATCATCTACAACACTACATGAGTGTATTAATATAGGTTAATCAATCTTATACAGTGAATACTTGTATTCCTTGCAAGGTTGTATTGATTCTTAACATTTATATTGTGCTAAGGTTGATAAATATAGGGAGTAGTGTAGTTTTATTTATTTCTATTAAAGTTAAGAGAACTTATAGGCAAAAGGAGATCAATTATTTAATTTGATGCATCACCTCATTTCCCTTTCAGCATATCCTGCTCCATTTTCCCTCAAAAATAGTAGTTTAAGTGCACCTTGATTATAAGGAAGTTGGCCTTCTCCAGAGACTCACCTCACTATCAAGTCCCACACTTGGAGGTTCTTTCCATGTTTCACAAGGTTGTTTAGGTCACTAACCATCACTTAAACAAGGGTACAAACTTTTGTGACAATAATTATCACTTATTAACTCGACCCACAATGAGTTACCCTTGACAACCACTTATGGGCCCCGACCTCCATTGTGAGCCACTTCCCTACTAAACTCCTAGAAAAAATATCCTAATGCTCCAACTGAAGAAAACAAAAGAGAAGGCTAAACCAATATCCAAAAAGATCCCTCATAACTCATCAAATCATGACAACCACAAAGAAAAGTTTTGGAGCATAATAAAGAATCTCACATCAATGTTAGGAACACAATTGTCCAACCTCAATAGGGACATTGATAAATTCATTGAATACATCTTTTGACAATAATCTAGTAGGAACACTTGTTGGTTCCATATCAAAATCTAGGTCCCAGATTTACATAAATACATATTCCAAAACCATATTAATCATTAGAATTCAAACCCTTCGGCCTTAACAAAGAATACAAGACACATTCTATGTAAGGAAAAATCCATGTACTATTAAACAAACCTGGACTCATAAGCATCTCATACATACATGATAATTCTAACCAAGGAATACAAAAGACATTAAAGCATATAAGCAAGCATGTGAAATCAACTTGTAAACAAGAATGGTACCAAAAAAAATCACAAATTATACGACTCCCAAAATGATAAAACATAAGATGACAAACAATCCCAAGCTTCTGGTATGACTTTTTGAGTACTTGTACAACCCAAATCCATAGGGGCAACACATGACTTAAAACATGGTATTCATCAAATTCCACCGTAAACACACAAGAATAAACTGACAAGACATGATTTCCACTTAGCAAAACAACATGATATGGTATCCCATGCAACAAGATAACACATTTATTTTCTAATGCTATATATATGTGCATATACCAACTTACCAAGATACCCAGGGGTCACCTTACTTTAAAATTGAACTTGATTATCTTAATCAATAATGTAGATTAAGTCAATACTAAAGACAAAGTTTAGCATTTATTTATAAATTACAATTTTAATTATAAAATACGCATTTACATAGACCATTTTAAATTATGTTTATAAATGCATCTACAATTTCATTCACAAAAATACACTTTTAACTAAATTATAAAGCACATTTTTAATACAAGCAACATATATTAATAAAAAAATAAATCAAGTAACCATTAGAAAGCAAACAATACCTTTTAACAAATTTAGCTAAATCAAATAACAAAACAAAAAGAAGACAATTGTGTTTCCTAAGCCAATCACTACCCCTTCCATCCTAACCTTAAGTACCCAAACACAGACATGTGGTGCCAATTGGGACAGGTAAAAAGGAAACTTTAAAAAATATAATTGAACCCTTTTCTCTCTCACCCTAGGCGGTGATTCTAGGGAAGAGAGTTTAGTAAAAATAAGAGACACAATGCGTCAAAGTTCCTGCCAATAGTTAGAGAGGAAAGTTCAATAGAGATATGCATATGAATATTGAAATAAACAATGAGAGGAGATATGAAGAGAGAGTTGAAAGAGATAGAATGACCACAGAGAGAGAGGTTTTAAAAGTATTAATATTTATTTTATTTTAAGAAATATTTAAATAACAAATGCAACTTTTGAATTAAATCATGTAGCGAATTATTCATTTCTATCATTAAAAATATAAATTGAGATGTATAATTTAAAAAATAATTGTATTTATTAAAAACTTATTATATATTTTAAAATGATTGATTTGCATATTATATGGAACAAAATAATTATTATTAAAATTTTAAAAATATAAGTTAAATATTTTAAACATATAAGTATTTATAATTAAGTTATTTTTAGATTCCATTGTATAAGATTTGTTGCATGGAGATTTCATATAATCGATTATCAAAATTCAAAATATTATAAATAATGAAAATGATCAAATATTATAAATAAGTACTATTAAAAATAAATTCAATATATAATTAATCATTATTTATTATATTTATTATTGTATTAATATAATCTTTAGAGACACTAAATCAATAATTGATAATAAAAAATCGCCAAAATAATAATTTATTTTTTTAATTTTCTATTTGTCATGCAAAACGAACAATAGTATGGAGAGGAGATAAATGGAGAGAGGAGAATTGGGGACATGGAGAACGAAGGAGCAATGCCAAGAGAAGGAGAGAAGGGTAAGTAGATAGGGGTGGCGGTGCAAATGGAGATGGAGATGGGGAAGAAAGGAAATATAAAGGGTTAAAAAGGGAGAAGGAGAATTTGTTTTTATAGTTTTTAAAGTATACTTAATATTTTGAAGTTTAATTTTTTATTATTTTAAATTTAAATTACTTTAATCATTACCTTCAAACAATAATTCTTAGATTTTCTAATGACTAAACTAAAAATAATTTAAAATTTTATTTTTCTCAGATAAAACTGTTAATTTATCTTATTCTAATTTAAATAATAATATAGCTTATAATAAATAAAATCATAATTATAATTTAAAAATTATATATAAATGAAATTCAATAACAAATATACAAATATTATCTCAAATTTGCAATATTTAATATTTAAATTATATTATACAATACAATAGAATATATAATACTAAATATTACTATATAAACTAAATATATAATTTTAATTAAAATTTATAAATTACATTGAATAATTTAAAATACCTAAAATATATAACAATTTATTTGAATTCTTACATTTTTACTTTGATTAAATCACGTGAGAGAGGCATGTTAAAACTTTCGAGCTTTTAATTAAAAACCTTTACTTGTTTTTTCAGTGTAATTGTCAAGTCATTTTTTACGGACATGGAGATAGTCATGGGTCCACCACAATTGTACGAAGAGGATCGTCATTTTGCATCGAGATAATACAGTTTTGATCGTTGATTTGCAAAGATAGCTACTTTGCTTGAGATAAAGCCTTCAATGTAATTAATAATTTATACTTCATTTAAAATTGGACAACATTTGGCATTCTATATTTCACTATAGGTTTATAATTTCTGCATTGTACAAGACTTTCAGAGAAAGATAAGGTTGTCATTAATGCATGAGAAAAATTGAATTTTATCCCTACAAAAATTAGTATAGTCCAATAGGATTAATGAAAAATGAGATTTATAAAATCATGTAAAATGAAAAAAAAAATATAGACATTTAAAGTTGCATTTAATTTTTTTAATTTTGTGATCTGATTGGTCGGTTTAATTGAAAAATTAAATTGAATGAAAGCAATAGTATCTTGCCTTTGGTAGGAACTAATAATAAACAAAACCCTAGGCACGACCCTCCAAGGAAACATTGTGCAGTGAATAAAAGAGAGAGTTTGAAAATAGAGAAAAGGAATTCCTCCAAGGTAATGGCGCCATCTTTGGAAATGGTGATGGGAGAAAATGCCACATAGACTATGCCCAGTCAGCAAGGGAAAATGAGGAAATAACCCTCCCATTATGAGTTGATACCAACAATAAGACAAAGACAACCTCAGCCTAAGTTTTGCGCAGAACTTGGAAGGAGAGCCAGTGATTGTTAAATCAAGAAAAGGAACCATGGTCTTCCAATCTCTGGTGCGGCTACCCCTAAAATTGGGTGTGCAACAACAATAATAAAAAATAATCAACTCCCTATGTTTGGTGTGGCCCTTTGGGAAATCTGCTTGTATTTATTTTTTTATAAACACAAAGGAAATAAAGAGGGGGGCGAGGATGCCTTCTCCTAGTGCAGACCCCCAAATATTTATATATATTTTTGCATTGAAATCAAACATATTAAAAGTGTCACCTACCTAGGATAAAGGACCAACATAACCTTTAAAGTAAGGACTCGGCTAAGCTCCCTACTGTGTATATGGAATCCTTCAATTTGTTGGGAGCAAGCTCAAACATGCAAACATTAGCTGGTTAGCATATATATATCATGACAAGAAAAGCATGCAAGAGACCAAACTAACAACAAAGACACCAAATAACATCAGATTAAGCTAAAAATGAGTAAATAACATGCACCCTAATCCACTCATTTTGATTTGCTTATTTGGATTATATGTGGGTGTGCTCTCTCAAACACACAATTACCATAGATCCCAATGCAAGAAATGCAAGAATACTAGAAATAAGAAGAAAGATTCAAGAACTAGTTATGAAGAACTAGTCTCAAATCCCCTTCAAAATGATAATGCAAACCTATGCAAGTAAGGATGATATGAAAGTTTTATAAAAAAAAAACTATGATTTATTTACCAATTGAGATCCTAACATGTGATTTCTAGATGATTTAAGCAAATGGAAGTATAAACTAACATCTAAGAGCATTAGTATGAAAGCAAAAATGATAATTCTAAGATAATACTAGCATGATAACAATGCAAAAGTGAGAGATGAAAATATGAGAGGAGAAGGCCTCTATTTATAGAGTTTTTAGAGAGAGGAAGAGGCTTGGATGAAGTGGCACCTATGTGGCATCCACATAAGAGCCACATAGGAGACACATGGCTTTGAAAAGATGGCCAATTTTAAGTCAAAATTGGCATTAATATTGAGTAGCTGAATATTTCAAAAAGGGGGGACAAGGTTGTAAGAGAGAATTTAAGAAGAATGGGTAGCCATTTTGGAGATAATTTCCCCATGTGGGTGAGCATCCCATTAGCCTTAAAAAGGTTAGGAATCACCCATTTAAGCACKATCAGAGGGCAGTTAGGTATGGAAACATATTTAGGATATGAGGTGATGGGAGTAGGGTAGGAATAGGGTAGGCTGTAGGGTAGGTTCCTAGCTAGGGTTTAGATTTAATTCAAATTAGATTTGAATAAATCATAGCTTAGAAGAATTAGAAAAAATGGAGGATTTTAATAAATATATATTTATTAAAAGGAGATTTTGTGGAGGCCAATGTATTTAAATAAAATACATTAGAATAGTGTTTAAACTATTGGTAAATGAAACTATTTAATTGATTGAATTAAATAGTTAGAGGAATAAGAGGGAAAATAATATTAATAGTAATATTAATATTTTTGGACGTCTACATTTTGCCCCTCTTTGACGCAGCGTTGCAAGTGACGTTTTGTCAAAGACAAGAAAATGCGTTGCCCTGGAGGAAGATGATTTCTAAGAGTCGTGCCGAAGTGATGATGATACAAGATTATACTTCTATTGACTTCATTAACAGAAGCCGTCACTGGTATACTCTTTGATTGAGATAGGGTTGTGCCCCCTCGAGAAAAGGACACAGCGAAGACAGTGGTGTGGGATTTTCTTGAAAAAGACAAAATGGAATAGAGGAAAGGGGGGAGGGAATAAATAGAAGCCTTCGGAAAATGCAATAAACAATGCAGCTAAGAATGTGAATGCAAACTAAATGCAGCTAAATATGCATTGGGATCCATTTGTGTGAAAAATATGGAGAGCACATCCGATTTTAATATTGCAAGAGGAGGTATGCATCAAGTGTTAGAAAACACAAATGACAAGGTTCCTTTGCATGGACTAGACACTCAAACAAAGCACATTTCAAAAGACACATGTATCAGGCTTGACCCATCACCACGTACCAGGATATAGCAGATCAAGGTAGTGATGAGTAGGGTGATAGTGGTACAAAAAGATAAAATCATTAAAGAAGGCCTCATGACCAAGCAGTTAATCGGTCCAAAGTTCTTGCCATGAACAAGAGATAGAAATGAAAGATCTGATATGCCGACGTCGGAAGGATGCATCCTAACGGGCGAGAAGATGATGTGATTGGAGTAAATGAAAAGAAAGTCACTGGCAAAAAACTAAGAACAAACTGAAGTGCAAGGATAATCAGCCACTAAAGTGATTGTATGAAAAATAGTGTCGCAGTTGCAAGAGGCAAATCACATCTAAGAATAAAGTGTTGAGTGCTTGATTGTGTGATTGTTGGGAAATTTTGAATTGTTGTTTGAATTTTTTTTGGTTTTTTGAGTTTTTTGTATGTTTTTGGATTTTTGAATAATTTTTCAAATGTTTTTGGGTGAATTTATGCGTTTGGAGGCTTATGCAATAGGACAAAATGTGCAAAATGACAATATATACAAATTTTCGGGAAAACAGGGGCTATAAGAGGGGCTGGGGGGACAAAATGAAGGTCATTTGTGAATAGTGAATAGTAAAAATGGATGAATGCAAGATAATGAACCTAACATGATGCAAATGATGCTAGATGAATGAATCTAAATTGAACCTAAATGATAAAAATGGATGAATGCAAGATAATGAACCTAACATGATGCAAATGATGCTAGATGAATGAATCTAAAATGAACCTAAATGATAAAAATGGATGAATGCAATATAATGAACCTAACATGATGCAAATGATGCTAGATGAATGAATCTAAAATGAACCTAAA
>MU227817.1:1681897-1702547 GCA_018584345.1 Thuja plicata
GAGATAAAAGGGACTTAATAATTAAATCAAATAATGATTTAATTAATAAGTGAAAGGTGACTTAATAATTAAATCAATAATGATTTAATTAATAAGTGAAAATACCCTTTTAACTCTAACAAAATCTTCTACTAAGGAAGAGACATCTAAAAAATCAAAAGTAAATGTTGAAGAGATGAGAGATCATATGAATAGGACACAGAGAAGAAAGACTATGGATGATGGAACATTATTTGGGATAGTTGAGGGCACTGCATCCTCTAGATTGGGTGCAACCGACTCTGCCTAATTAATTATAAGGTATGTATAGGAATTGCAAAGCAAATCTTAAATCGGTTCCTAGTATATGTGTAGAGATCCATATTAGCATACTTAGATGCATTCACATACATATTGTTGAGTTCGTGTTTTATATTCATTCGGTGAAAGGGAATGGTAAAGGTAATCAGTAAAGTAAGTTGGCAAGCATTAATTGTACTTTTATGACCCTTGTAACCCAAAATCTAGAAAAAGATATGAATAGACTTCATCATCTATTATTGTTACTTATCATTTTCTAGAGCAATGTGAGCAAAGTTGTAGAGTTAAGTCTTCAAGCGAATTCAAGTGATTGACAAGGTATTCCTAAAACTATTTTAATCTACTATAAGATTAGTTGAGCACATTTTATATGATTTGGTATTTTCCTAGTTCTATTTGTGCAATCAAGCTGAGAAAAGCGAAACCCTAAGTGAATTTAGCAGAGAAATTGGAAAGAATGACACCTAAGCTTAAGAATCTAGTTGTTGTAGAGAATATTGAACCCATGAACCCTAAGTACAAATTAACTCCAGTGTTAGAAGTAGAACCTGATAAGACGGGAGCTCTAATATCGATTCCACCAAGGGTTATATTGATCAAAGATGTGTGAGCATTCATCCACTGTAAAGTTGAAGATATATGCATAGCTGATATTGATGCGTCGTTTCAGAAATTGTGTGCGAATGGAAAGCTAAAGGACAATTATATTCATTTGGAAACCAAAGGTTTGACACATGCCTTTCACTTACTGATGTAAAGAAGAAAATATGGATAGGGTTTAGAACAATGAAGATTTTCTCATAGAAATGTCCCTATGCACATATTATCTACCTTACATTTAATTGTAATTGATAAGGGGTGTAAATCTGGAAATGATTGCAAAGGAAAATGGAATAAAATACTTACCTCTAAAAAAGAACTTGCTGAAAACCCCATCACACGGTCTCCAAAATAGTTGATTTTTGCGTTCCTGAACTGAAACTGCGAGATCTACAAAACCCAGAAACATTTTTCATTTTTGAGAAAGGTCAATTTTGACTTAGTTGAGAATGTCAACCTTGACCCAGAATTTCTGATTCTGACCTAGGTCAGGGTTGAGGTCGTCCTTGACCTAGGTCAGGGTCGACCTCAACCCCAAAATGTCACCCTTGACCCAAAAAAGTTGACCTTGACCTGCACAACTCTTACGAAAAATTTGTTCGCAGATGTCGAAAGTTTGTCGAAAAGGGTATCCAGATCTGCACTTTAATTCGTTGTCCCGAACCTATACCTGCAAGAAAAATGGTTTGTTTGTTGGGGGGATGGGTTTGCCTTGGTAAAACCCCACTTTTGGAATTAAACTTATAATGTAATTGAAATTTCATAAGTAAACAAAGTAAATAAACAAATTCACCTTGCTTGTATGGAAGTCCTTGTAGCGGATTCGAATCCATGAATCCACAAGTGTGTATGCACCAAAAAGGATGTAGAATGTAGAATGTAGGATGCCTCAAATCAATTTCATGTAGATCTTCAACACCAGTCTTGAATGGATGTTGGAAGAGGAAGAGGTTTGGAGGAACGTGGATGGAGAAATCTTCAACCAGAGGGCTCCATAGAGCTTGAATCCTTCAATGGCTACCAATGGATCTCCTTGATGAAATGGATGCTTGAATGCTTGAATACTTGAGAGTAGATGCTTGCTTCAATAGATCATGCATAGAATTTGGAAGGAATTGCTTCTTGCCTCTTATCTTTCACTTAGTTCATGGTTAGACAAAATGAGAGGAGAAAGCTTCTTTATATACCAATCTAGGGCACAATCTTCTAGAGAGGCCTACATAGGAGAATTAAATCCCCATTAGACCTATACCCTTAGAAGTGGACCTATATTAAATATAATTTAAGAGTCATCATTTCGGAACCCAAAACAGCTAACCTGAAAGCAGGAATTAAACTTTTCCGAAGTCTGAGATCCAGAAATCCTGGAAATCTGGGACTTGGACCAAAAGTCAGAAAAAAGTTGATTGTGACCTAGGTCAGGTTCAAGGTCGACCTTGACCTAGAAGGTCAACCTTGACCTGGAAGGTCGACCTTGACCCTGAAGTCAATAACTTCAAATTTGCAGATCAGGGTGCCAGAAACAGGCTGGAAAAAGTGGGAAATGGGGCAGAACATGGGGAAAAGCCAGATCCATGTCAAAGACCCATTCAAGGTGCTTGACATGACCCCAAACCACTTACTTGGAAGGCTAAACCAGTCTACAATGGAAATGCTTCTATTTTCCAACTATACAACCAATAGTATTTAAAACATAGTGGATAAGAATGGTTCTTAGCCGAGTTCATGACCATTTCATGTGGCTTGAACAACTAGTGAAGATAACAAAAAATATTTTAAACGTTGTAACTAGTTACCCAATTGTAGATAAGCCAAAGGCTATAAGACAAATTGAGTGAATTGATCAAGGCAAAATTGGATGGGAGAGGTCTGAAGACTTCTACTATTGAAGACCCCAAGCTAAAATTTGTGTGTTATGTCATTCCTAAAGAGTGTTTCAATCTTCAAGAGTTGACAACGTACCATGTGGAACTGTAGATTTGGCGTACAAGATTGTAAAGAAGAACATGCAGATTGATATTTGTGAGATTTTGTTGAAGCAATTAGAAGATAATATGGAATACCATAAGGAAAGCAAAGATAAACACTTCGAAGTTTGGATCATTACTGGTATGCATATTTTTCTATTTTCTAAATTTCTTCTCATTGATTGGTGATATTACATGGAGTGCTGAGAATCCTATCATATATCAAATAAACGATTACATCCTGAGCCTAGGTGAAAATCTTGACATGATAATGAATGATTAATTTTTTAAGTTTCAAGCGAAGATGCATAAGAAGTACATGATATCACCCCAAATGGTTGAGAAATATCATGACACTATTTGTTTTGAAGTGGACATCGACACATGCATTATCAAGGCAGTTGAGCCAAGAAGTATCTGGATACAACCTATGGGATATGAGATGGACATAGAAATTGTGTCTCAACAAATTGAGACTATGTTAGCAAAGCTTGTTGACCGGAGAGCCAACATATATGTCACGTATGAAGAGGTTAAAGAGAAGATAAAACAAGGCATCTTAATTCCTAAAGCCCAAAGGAGGACAAATAAAATGATTGATAAATTGGCAAAGGATCTCAAAGTTGATGAAGAAGAAGATGAGGCTGGACCCCTTGACACAAAAGGAAAGAAGACACTAGAAATGAAGGCCTCACCAAGTACTAAAACTACTAGACCATACACAAGATCCACAACTGCACCAAGGGCAAAAAGGAAATCAAAAGAAGAAAAGCCAAAAGATAAAACATATGTGAGAATTAAGAAAGCTATCATTAGAACAAAGAGAAAATTGAACTTGCGAGAAGACAGTGAGATAAATACTGAAGATCTAAGCAAACATAAGAATGTAAGCACATGCCAATTGCAAATGACTCTAGATGAGTCACTTGAATTACTTAAGAAAAAAGGAGGAATTGCAGGACTCACATATATGAAGTATAATGACCAGAATGAAGAAGGTAAAGACAAGATATAAGAGGCAGTTGTTTTTACTTTGTATAATTTTAAACTTACACTGATTGAAGTTGTTAACCATCCAACTACTGAGTTGTATAGAAAAATTGATGCTAGATGGAAATATGTATTGAATATTGAGAAGTAAATGAGGGAAAGATCCCTAATTCTAGCTCAACCCACAACGTCTATAACTGAGATGGATGAGACAATGAAGAACTAATCTAACTGATTTCTTATAAAAGGTAGATCCTTAATGATCATGCTTGGAGAGTTAGAGAATGTACAAAATGAGACTGATGTCCAATGGAGAAAACTTCTTTCTATATACATGGAAGATGAGATAGGAAAAGATCAAGCTACCGAAGAGCAAGGTAAGGACAATACTATTAATCTTACATTGGATAAAGATTAAATATTGATTGAATATATTACAGAGAAGGACCTTGCCACCGAAATCGTCGAAGATGAAGATGTAATGGTAGAAAAAGAAATAGAGACTGAACAAATGGATACTATAAATTTTGTTGATGCAAAACTATTAGAGGAAGTTCTATAACAAGTTGATAAGTATTTGGATGTTGATATTGGAATGTCTAATGTTTCAACTGATACTGAGGAGTGTAGAAACTGAGAAATACAACTTCAACTTCCAAGACCAATCTGCATGCAAAATACCTGTTACAAAGAATGAAGCAAAAGACAGAAAAAGCTGAAACGCTTCTATGCTAAAAAAAGTGAGAGCTCAAATGTATTCAGAGAGTATGCCAAAACAATTACAAGCATTCAACCTTAAAGGTGAATGAAACCCTAAAAAGGAAAAAGGCTAACCTAAGAGAAAGCTTAAGTGAAAAATAGAGTACGACTAACTTAATAATTAATATCAACATGATATAATTAATAAGTGAGGAAAACTATATACTCTAACACCCCCCCTTAAGTGAAGCTCAGGAGGTAAGTTAACCTAGCACAACTATGAAAGCAAGAAATGGGTCCTGGCAACAAGGCCTGATCAGGTACCCAAAACAAGGAAATCTCTGTGAACCGGAGATAAAGGAGAAAACCCAGTGGGAAAAACTCCTCTCCAAAAAGAGATATAAAAGCAAGCAAAAGAAAAAAGATGACTTCAAGAGACTCTCTCAAAGTCATGAGTACAATGCATGCTGCCAACCCCCCCGTGAGAGAGGGTCGAGGCTCCAAAGCCCCCCCAGAATGAAAGAACCCCTAGATCAATGAACAAACCACCATGACGCCAATACAAAGGAGTGAAAGGAAGTGGGCATTGAAGAGGTGACCTTGAAAGATGAGGTGTCACTAGAAGGCCGAGCTGATGCTCAAATGAGAAGACATGAGGATCTTGAAATGGAATCCCCAATGCAAGTGGTATGACAGGTGTGCTGACACTATCATGGGAGAGGAGATGAGTGTCCTCTGTAGAATCCTCAACAATTGCACCTGGTGGCTCGATGAATGGAGCTGGAGGGTCTGGCAATGCTGAAGAAGAGTTTTGCTGAAGAGAAAGAACCTCAACAAGATGTGGTGTGGCAGTCACAGCAGTCGTCTCAGGAATAACACAGAGGTTCAAGTGACCCGACTGCACCACATGATGCACTCGCAGAAGATGAGAGCTGTGCTCCGATGATGGAGATGGTGGACCAAAGTGAGAAAAGGTGTAGAGATGAGTGGAATGATCAACTGTCCCTGTAGCAACAATACCACCTGTCACACTATCCCGAATGAAGACTGAATCTGGCATGAACTCAACTGTCTTCCTTGATCCACTGTGTAATCTAGTAAATCGAGAGAAGGTTTGCAGATAGAGATGGGACATACAATACATCATTGAATGTGCCATCCTGAATGCGTACAGGACCTTTCCCGCAGACTAGAATAATAGTGTTATTTCCCATGAGAATGTGGGGAATGGGAGAAGCCTCAATAGAAGAGAAGATCTCCGGAGAAGATGCCAGATGGTGAGAAGCACCTGAATCCAGTATCCAAGGGACCTGGGAAGGGGATGCAACGGAAGCCCGTAATGCATGACCCTGTCCAAAATCCTTTCTAAATGTCGAAGATGAGGCAGAAGACTGAAAAGTAGATCCCTGTGAGGTGGAAGAGGATGGAGAGGAAATAGTGCTCTTCTGAAGGAGAGCTTGCAAATCTGCAATCTGTTTCTCATAGCCATCAAATCTCTTCTGAAAACAATGTGACTCATCATGGGGCCCCTTCTAACAATAGGAACAGGTAGGGTTCTCATTCTTCTGTTTCTCCTTCTTAGAAGAAGATGGTGGGCCAGTAGAGTGCTGAGAAGAGGAATCAGATATCTGCTTCGGCTTCGACTTCTGTGTATCCTGAGATGACTTGGCAAGCAATGCCTGTGACTGTGAACCTGTAAGAGAATCCATCTGACTGAGCTTGGACTGCTCACGAGTTAACCTATCATAGAAGGTCTCAAAAGAGGGCATAACATGACGTGCACCTAGTGCATCCATAGTGGAGTAGAAGGTGGAAGTGAAAATCTGATAAGGGCCACGAAGCTTTGAGAGTATCAGGAAGATACACTCATCATCTGACTTCGTCTTTCCAGCAACCTGTAAAATAGATCGAAGAGACTTGAACTTCATTAGGAAGTCCTCATTGCTGGTGAATGATTCAGGTACCAAGGAGGTGAACTCTGCATCTATCTGGAGGACCCTGAACTGATTCATTATGCCAAACAAGGTGGAAAACTTGTCCCACATATCCCTGGGTGTGGTCAGACCATCCAGGTGGAACAACAACCCATCTGAAATGTTCAGGGCAATGAGGCCCATTGCCTCATCCATCCTATTTCTGTACATAAGAGCCTCATAAGGCCTCGGTAGAACAAACTGAGCCGCATCTAGGCAAGACCATAAGCCTCATGACATGAGGATTCTGGTCATTTGTGGCTTCCATGTGTGATAGTTATGTGGAGTTAGAATGATAATGAATGTGTCCGACATTGAGAGAATAAGACGGAAGAAGAAGGGTCTCTTTGAATTGAAAATGCAGAATGAAATATGCACCCCCCCACACACTATCAAACTAACTCCCGTACACCACAAAATGAAGCAAAAAATACAAAGAACTAGTGAAAAACCTGAGTTTCAGAAGCAGAACAGGACCACAAAAGAAGGTGCATCTTTGACTATAAAAAATCTGGCAAGAAAATGGCAAAATCTGGAAATGAAACCTAGATGAGAGCGACGGGCTCGGAAAGATCTTTCTAACGATATATAGAAGTCAAAAATCTGAGTCCGTATGAGCCCTGTAGGGCCAAAAAGGCACAGGTACCCCCAAAAGACAAGCTCCCTAGAAAAACACAGTCCCGAAAAAAAAATTTGACGGTCGTATGGTCGTCACGGGACGTCCGGTGGGGCAGAGGTGGCCAGTGGGCGATGGCGGCAGCGGAGGTGGCGGCCGAGCGGCACGGCGGGTCCCGGAGGCGGCGCGGTGGCCGGAAGGTGGCGCACGGGCCAGGGGCGGCGCGCGGGCGACGCGGCGGTGGCGCGCACACAACAGTGCCAAAAAATAATTAAAAAGTGTTTTTTATTTTTATTTATATTTTTGCCTCGATTTTTGTGTCGTACGGCCCTAATAGGCCAAAAAATTTCTCCAGAGGTCACTGTGACCAAATATATCAAACTTTATATGTATTTCAACTCTCCCGGGCCTTTTGAGCGCAATGGTGGAGTCTGTTTTGCCTCAAACAGCTCCAAAAAATAGTGCCTCCTTAGAAATGATAAAAAAAACCCTAGAGAGGCTGTGGCTGTCGTCTTCAAATCGCGGCTTCAAAAAACCTTCAAACTAGGCAGCGATAGGGTGGCTCTGATACCATGTAGAAACTGAGAAATACAGCTTTGACTTCCAAGACCAATCTGCATGCAAAATACTTGTTACAAAGAATGAAGCAAAAGATGAAAAAAGCTGAAACCCTTCTGTGCTCAAAAAAGTGAGAGCTCAAATGTATTCAGAGAGTATGCCAAAACAATTACAAGCATTCAACCTTAAAGGTGAATGAAACCCTAAAAAAGGAAAAGGCTAACCTAAGAGAAAGCTTAAGTGAAAAATAGAGTATGACTAACTTAATAATTAATATCAACATGATATAATTAATAAGTGAGGAAAACTATATACATGGTATCAGAGCCACCCTGTCGCTGCCTGGTTTGAAGGTTTTTTGAAGCCGCGATTTGAAGACGATAGCCATAGCCTCTCTGGGGTTTTTTTTGTCATTTCTAAGGAGGCGCTATTTTTTGGATCCATTTGAGCCAAAACGGACTTTACCATCGCGCTCAAAAGGCCTGGGAGAGTCGAAATACATATAAATTTTGATATATTTGGTCACAGTGACCTCTGGAGAAATTTTTTGGCCTATTAGGGTCGTACGACACAAAAATCGAGGTGAAAATAAAATAAAAAATTAAAAAAATGTTTTTTTAATTTTTTTTTGGCACTACCCTGCGCGCCACCATCGTGCCACCCTGGCGCCACCACTGGGCCGCCCGCGCACCGCCCTTGGCCCGTGCGCCACCCTCCGGCCACCACGCCACCACTGGGACCCGCCGCCACCGCCACGCCGCCCGACAGCCACCGCCACTCTGCTTGGTCGCCTCTGCAGCCGCCCACCAGCCACCTTTGCCTGGCCAGACGTCCCGTGACGGCCATACGGCCATCAAATATTTTTTGGGACTGTGTTTTTCCAGGGAGCTTGTCTTTTGGGGGTACCTGTGCCTTTTGGCCCTACAGGGCTCATACGGACTCGGATTTTTGACTTCTATATATCGTCGGATAGCTCTTTCCAAGCCTGTCGCTCTCATCTAGGTTTCATTTCTTGATTTTTCTATTTTCTTGCTAGATTTTATAGTCAAAGATGCACCTTCTTTTGTGCTCCTGTTCTGCTTTTGAAAATCAGGTTTTTCACTAGTTCTTTGTATTTTTTGCTTCATTTTGTGGTGTACAGGAGTTAGTTTGATAGTGTGTAGGGGGGCTCATATTTCTTTCTGCATTTTCAATTCAGAGAGACCCTTCTTCTTCCATCTTATTCTCTCAATGTCAGACACATCCATTATCATTCTAACTCCACATAACTACCATACATGGAAGCCACAAATGACCAGAATCCTCATGTCACGAGGCTTATGGTCCTGCCTGGATGCGGCTCAGCCTGTTCTATCGAGGCCTTATGAGGCTCTTATGCACAGAAATAGGATGGATGAGACAGTGGGCCTCATTGCCCTGAATGTTTCAGATGGGTTGTTGTTCCACTTGGATGGTCTGACCACACCCAGGGATATGTGGGACAAGTTTTCCACCTTGTTTGACATAATGAATCAGTTCAGGGTCCTCCAGATAGATGCAGAGTTCACCTCCTTGGTACCTGAATCATTCACCAGCATTGAGGACTTCCTGATGAAGTTCAAGTCTCTTTGATCTATTTTACAGGTTGCTGGAAAGATGAAGTCAAATGATGAGTGTATCTTCCTGATACTCTCAAAGCTTCGTGGCCCTTATCAGATTTTCACTTCCACCTTCTACTCCACTATGGATGCACTGGGTGCATGTCATGTTATGCCCTCTTTTGAGACCTTCTGTGACAGGTTAACTCGTGAGCATTCCAAGCTCAGTCAGATGGATTCTCTTGCAATTGATACTAAGGAGAAAGGCACTGAACTGCCTAAAGAAAAAATAAAAAGGAGAAATCAAGGAGCGTAAGGCCACCGAGCCCAACATAGAACATAGCACTTAGGCACCTTCTAATGAGAACACCACACTACAACAAGAGCAAGTTAGTAAAATCCCAAAGGATCCAGAAAAGGACAAGACTGAGGACAAATAGACAGAAGAAAGGACAGAAAAGAAGACAGAAGACAGAAGAGAAGACCAAAGAAAAGCAAGAGGAAAATAAATAGGAGTCACCGATAACTAAAGGTAAAGACAAGCAAGCAGAAAAGAAAGATGAAAGTGTATTTGATGCTACAGAGACCACATCTGATGCATTAAAATTGTCTACTGGTGAAAGTATGTTGATCAAGAAGAAGAACTCAAAGAAGAGGAAACATGTAGATATGAGCCAACCAATTATTTACCTAAAGAATACCTATCTACTATGGAACCTGATGACATGATAGAGTATGCAAAATTGGTGAGACTTAAGGCGATCCAAAATAATTTATTTCAGAAGAAAAGAGAAACCACTGTATTGAAAGATGTCAAAGAAGTACTACAAGAGATTGTACCAGATGCTAATATAAATGAGGAGGCAAGTATTATTAATCAAGTGATAGACTTAATTCAACAAGTGCGAGAACCGAACAAAGACAAAATCGAATGCATGATGAAAATTCATCAAGAGAGCATGGAACTAAAACTGTTAGAAGAAATTTTGAAGAACATTGCACTAGACAAGGTATCTCTTTCTGAAGCATGCACTGACATAGAGAACAAGTTTTCTGATATCCTTTTGTTATTTCAGCAGTTTTGTTTCATTTCACTATTCATTAAGGATAACAAGGAAAAAGAGGAATCTCTTGAACAAGAGCTGACCGAGCAGCTGAAGAACATATCAACCAAGCCTGGATCTCTACAGGCCTACTAATCAAAGGTAAAATAGTTAATGGGAAGGCATCAAGAGGTAAAAAATGAAGAATACAAGCTAAGGATGGAATGCCTTGAGCTGCAAGCAACTCTTATTCTCCACCTGGAGTCAATGCAGAATCATTTGAAGAAATCCAAAGATTTAGTTGCTTCTCCCGATTGTAGTTCATTGGACACTATTAATGGTATGGCAGTTGATGTTTCTACATAGATTATTGTTATTGAAACACTGAAGGATACATGGGAGGAAGCCCTAATGGATGCCAAGACTTTAAACACATTTTTTACCAGATATCTTTGGAAGATAAGAATAAGTATTGGTTTAGCATGTTTGTCAAAAAGGGGGATATATAAGGTTAGTCTATTAGAGTAGTCATATTATAGCTAATAATTAATTCATTTAATTATTAGTCTATTATACTCTACGCTTAAGTTAAACTTAGGCATCACTTTTAGGGTTTTCCCTTTAGGGTTTCGGTATCCTTTTATAAGGATTCATCGCTTTGCATTTCATTAAGGAGATTGTATTATATTCAGTTTGTTGATAATAGATATTCTTTCTTTTCAACATGGATATCATGTCTCTGGCTTTTTGGCCACCATAACTTTCTTCTTCTGTCTGTATCTTGCTTCTTCCATGTGACAGGTTTGCATGCAGGTGTTCTTGGGAGATTAGCTTTCAGCCTAATCCTACATGGTATCAGAGCTTGCTTGTTGCTCGTTGTTTGTGTTTCATTGAAGTGTACCAGACACAAAGGGTTTCAGAGGTTTTTTAGTGATTTTTGTGGTGTTTCAGGGGTAGGCTTTGGTTATGGTCACTTTGGGCTCAAACGGACATTGCCATTGAGCTCAAAGCACCCCAAAACCCCAGAAACGACATAAAATTCATCCATTTTGGACTACTGGACTTTGAGGCAAAAAAATTTGGTTTCCTATGCCGTACGACATGAAAACCGAGGCAAAAATTTAAAAAAAATCAAAAAAATCTTTTTTTTCAAAGGTTTTTTGTTTAATTTTTAGCGCTGCCATCATTTTTTGATGGCGCCACCGGCGCACCGCCACCGCCCCACCGCGACCCGGCCCCGCCGGCAGCGCCTCCCGCTGGCTCCTCCGGCTGCGCATCTCTCAGCGGCTCCGCCGGCCCCTGCTCCTCCTGGCCCCCGCCGGTCTCCGACACTCCCGCCACCGGCCCGCTCCAGACATGCGCCGCCGCCACCGCTCCTCGCCCCAGTCCCTCCACCAGCGGCAGGTTCTGCCACCCTTTGCGTCGCCCGGTGGTTTTTTAAACCTTGCGGGCTTATGCCTCTACCCGCACGGTCCTATGGGTGACCGGGCGCTCAGTTTTCAGCTCCTACGCGTGCCATGCGCCCAAGGGCCCAATTTTTTTAGCCCCAGGGGCTTAAACTTAGTTTTTGAGGCCTTTTTTACCCTCCCGGACTATTTTTGATCTATCTTGAGCATACAGGGGTATTTTTCTGACTTCCATATACCGTCGGAAAGCTCTTTCCAAGAACTTTCGAATGATAGAGATTAGGGTTTTGGGTTTTGCCATTTTGATAGTATTTTTTCTATTGAAGTCCGATGTTTGTTTTTGCCTTCCGGGAGCCATATCTTGCTCATCCAGAATCCTTTTTTGGCAAACCAGATATCATCGGAAAGTTAGTTCAGTGAATTATTCAGTTGTAGGGGTATTTCTTCTAGATTCTGCTCCAGGTTATCTCTCCTCTGAGTTTGGCAGTTTTTTGCACTCTGGCGGATTACTTGAGTTTTATAGGTCCTGGGATCTCTTCTACTATACTTTTGGCTCACTCCTCTTTCTGACTCCTGAGCTTGTTATATCTCTTATGTTGCATCTTTTTTTCTGTAAATGCACTGTGATAAAGTGCCTACTTCTACATTTCTGGGATCTTGTACACCTTGTGTGTTTTTGTACTCACACTCAGTTATAAAGTTCCATGGGGGGTTATGATGTTATGTCGTTTTGTGCTCATCCACCTTTGTCAAGTGAGCGTATCTTCCATGACATTAGCCCATGCTGTGTGTCAGTGACACCGACCTTTATCTTGTGCTTGCACTTCTATTGCACTGTTGGTGTTCCTGATTCTTCTTTCTGCAGATGTTTCTGGCATTGCATTTCAGTGTTCTTGTCACCTCTCCCTGTTTAGCATTATGGGGGGGTTCACCTGTTGGTTCTATTGCTTCCTTGGTTTGATTGATCAGCTCTTTAGACATTGTCTTCTCTACCTGGTCATGCACTTCAGTGGGGGTTCCAGCAGTTTCTTCTGACAGAGTTTACAGCTTCATGCTTCAGAGATGCTTCTTGCTCATTCTTGTTCCTTTCTTTGGGACTTTCCCTAGATTGGAGGCTTAGTTCCTTCATCTAGTTTATTTCTTGTATTTGGGTACCTGATCAGGCCTAGTTGTCGGGACCCATAGTTTCTTTCATGCATTTTGTTTTCATGCATCCTTTAGTCCTTAGTTGTTTAGCTTCTCCCTAAGTTACATTTAAGGGGGGGTGTTAGAGTAGTCATATTATAGCTAATAATTAATTCATTTAATTATTAGTCTATTATACTCTACGCTTAAGTTAAATTTAGGCATCACTTTTAGGGTTTTCCCTTTAGGGTTTTGGTATCCTTTTATAAGTATTCACCACTTTGCATTTCATTAAGGAGATTGTATTGTATTCAGTTTGTTGATAATAGATATTCTTTCTTTTCAACATGGATATCATGTCTCTGGCTTTTTGGCCGCCATATCTTTTTTCTTCTGTCTGTATCTTGTTTCTTCCATGTGACAGGTTTGCATGCAGGTGTTCTTGGGAGATTAGCTTTCAGCCTAATCCTACATAGTCTAGTATGTAAGTATAGATATGTATGTTTACATTAGGGAGATATAAGTAGTAAAATTTTGAGGAGAATTATCACAGGGGGAATCATAAGTTTTTTTTGAAGTTTTGAAAATTTTGATTACTTTGAATTTTTTTACAAAATGCCAAACTAATATCAAAGGGGGAGATTTTTACTCCTAAAGTGATTGTGTTGTCATTAGTTTTATGCAAATTCATATCAGTGAATGTAACCGAAGTAGATAAGTCAATATAATGGAGGAGACATAGTCGGTAAAGGAAACCGAGACAACCACCAAGCACCGAGCAAGCTACATATACCGAGTCATGCAAAGATAGTTATCGAGCACTCACAGACACCGAGAAGAAAGTACAAAATTACCGAGTAAGCACAAGTATGTTACTGAGTATTCTAGAGCTAACATTTCAGTTGAATTTAGATACACTGAATTTGGACACTGAGTATGAAGCATTGCACATAATTCAAGGTAAGTGTTAGTTGAATCATTGGGATTCCAAATGCATGATTGAACATGATCACGAGTTTGATCCACCAATGAAGTTATAGAAGGCACAATATATTGGAGATGTAACCAAAATTTAACCACTTAATCTCTACTGTTGATTCATGATGCCCTAGATCTAGTTAACCGCCTAGAAATTGTATAAGAGATCAGATTGAAATAATGAGCAAGATGATTTTTCTATTTGTTACTAAAGATTGATGAAGTTATTGTGAAGATAAGTGAAGGAGACATAAGCAAAAGGAAGTAGAGATTATAATACTAAGCTACCGAGTGCAGAATGAGGTAACAGAGTTATTGAGCATAATGAGTTTAGACAACATTTGAATGATGCATTTTTATCAGACATTTTTGTACTGAATTTTGTTGTATTCAGAGAAGTAAAAATCTCATTTGTGGGTAGGCCCTAATAAGTCTTTATATTTTGTAAATCCTTTAACCTAGTACATCTCTCAGATTAGATATTGTCAAATCCTTTAACAAGTTAGACTGAATAAGTCTTTTGTACTCTTAATCGAGGATCATACTCCTAACAAGGCAAGCTACCAGAAGTAGCTAACATTGTAGCTCTAACCAAGTAGCCTTTTAATCTAGTAGTGAAGGATTGTGGGTGTCATCCCCACCACAATGTTTTCCCCTAACAAAGGATTTCTACGTGACCAAAATATTTGTGTTATGTGTTGCAGATTTTATGATTTGAGTTATTTATTTTATGTTCATATTATGCAATGTATTCAACTCGCTAATTGATCAGTTTGTATGCTTAAAAGTTTTGAGGGTACCAATTCACCCCTCCCCTCTCAGTACATAACTTTCATAAGTTATTCTTATAGATGAGCATATACTTACCAAGGGTTTATCATAATAATTTATCTAACATGGGAGTTATTGATTATATTGTTCCTTATGGTAATGGCATAAACATGATATTTATGATATGGGGCAGCAATTTTTAACTCATGCCTTGTGTTATGGAAATCCTATTTATACCATTATTACGAATTCTATCAATGACCTTTTCAGTTTTAAGCCTCTACCACGCAACTATAAACAAACTAACTAACTGTGTCAAGCACTTCTTCTTATTCTACCCTACCTCAAAAGAAACGCTTGAGGTGAATCCCATTAACTAGAATTGATAAATCCTCCCCTTACAAGGCAGATAATTGGAAATTGATATGTGACTTGTAGGCTATTATAATGAATGGTCCATTCCACATTGCATAGAACTTCGTGTGCTTTACAAGTCTGCTCTTCAATTCATCTCATTTAAAAACAATGTCTCATTGCTAAAAGTTTCTAGGAGATGCTCTTTTATCAAAATATATTTTCATTTGAGCTTGATGATGCTTGATCTTAACCAAATGATTCTTTCTTACCTCTTCCAACTCCACTAACTAAGCTAATCTTGCTGCCATTGGTTCTTTATCAACCATATCCAATTGATTAATCAAATCAAGTGCTGGAAATTCAACTAAAATAGGCAGCCTTGCTTCTTTACCACAAAATAACACATAAGGAAACATAGATGTTGATCTCTTAAGATTTATCTGATCATCCCATAGTGCTAATTTGAGCTTGGTATGCCAAGCTTGTTGATTTCCTTCCATAGAATGCTTTATTATCCGAATCATATTTTTGTTTGTCGATTTAGCTTGTCCGTTATCCAGTGGGTAATAATTTGATGAAGTATTCAAGAAAACTCCATTTCTAATAGCCCATTCTAATATTCTAATTCATGTAAATGCTAACGCATTATCTGAAATGGTTGAATCGGGAACACCAAATATGCAAATAAGAATTTGATGGATCAAACATTGGAGGACATTGATTAGGACATGTGATGATGAAATCATGGTTAACTTCCACCCTTGATTAAGGAAAATCCCATAAACAGGCAATTAATCTATCATGAATATGTAGTGCAATGCAACTAATGGTCACTATCTTTAGCAAAGAAATGCCATAGAGATATATTTTCATCATTGAGCATTGTGGAACTAGGAGTCGATACAATCCTTACTGGTGCCACTGCGACCATAAGAATATGAATATGACTTTCATCTCAGTTGGTAACCTATTTTAGGAACCTAGTACAACTCTCACTAGTTGAATGACCAACTATGGGAGTATGAATACTAGTTTTAATAGATTCAGTATTGCAAGTGGATGTTGGTATTAAGATATGGAAAATCTAAATAGCCAAGGTATCCTTTTGCGTAAACAAACAAAGATTAATCCTCCTTCCTATATGAATGTCCTCGATGGTTCCTTGATGACCATGTCTTTAGATAAATTCACACAAGTTAAAGGATCTCCCTCAAAACAGTCACACAAAAGTCAAGAAAAATATCATGTCTCCATCATTGTCAATTTAGTCGAAACATCATCGATTAGCTAAAAAGACATGACTTGAAAAATTCAATGAAAAACTCATCGAAAAAATCAAGTGTATCGCAATGTATCAAGATTTTCAAAAAGAATTCCAAACATTATGATCATTTAGGGTGTTGTCGATTTTTAATCCTGATAAAATAAGTCAATGAAACTCAAGGATCATGTTGTAGGATCAAACTATTTAGGGTTGAACAATGATATCCATCAAAGGTTCCAAAATAATCTCTCCTTTGAATATGAAAATTTGCTTCTGTCGTGTGACCAAGATGTTGCACGTTTGAATCTGTTTGGTACCAAAACCCGATGATTTTCCCCCAAGTGATAAGTGAAACCATGTGTAAAGCTTGGGCAAATGAAACCTAGTTTGTGACAATGCAGCTTAAAGACTTTTTGCAAGATTTTTAGATTTTTTAAATTTTTAGTGTTTTTCGAGATTTTTGAATTTTTTATTTTTATTTTATTTTTATTTTTTTTAGAAATTACCAGCTCTCAAACAAGATCACATTGGTTTTCCCCCAATGTCCAGCAAGGTATAGGACATGAAGGATGGATTTGCAAGCTGATGGATTAGAAATGGAAAGGTCATTGATGGATGAAGAATGTGAATGTGACCCGTAGGACCATCTCCTCAAGATTACCCAACCCAAGGAAAAAGGATATAGCAATGTGAAACATGTTTTTGGATAAGCAATGGAAGCCAATGATGCAGTTCTAGATAGAATGTGGGATAAGGATCTATTGTCATGAAAGCGTGTGATCCAAAAGAGTGGACATGCCAAGGGGTTTTTCATAACAAATTTTGTACTTTACGTTCTTCATTTTCGATCAAGACCAATGGATCAATTTGGGTAAGATGTGGATAGGATAGCACAATCAAGATAAAGGGATGATGTAGGCTATGAGGGGATGATCTTGGATCATGGAAAGATTGCATAGGAATAATGAAGGTGGATTGGGGAGAAGCAAGATCATGATAGGGTAGCATATATGCAACAAGTGAATAAGCTGATGGAAAGGATAACGGTGTCAAGATACTTGATGCTCATGGATGTGTTCAACCTTGTCAAGACCAAAGGTAAAAGAGGGAATATTCATGCAAGTGAGATAAATGATAGGAAGATGGAGGATAGCATGGATGAAACTTGCCCCCAAGTGTAGAGTGCAAGAGGAAGGAATTACGCATGATGCCTGTTTGCCAGGTTTTCATCATGGTACTTGCCCAAGATGACACAAGAAGTGGTTTTCACCATAGGACAGATTGATTTCTCTTTATTTTTGCTACCAAGGCACCCATTTACCACGTTTTCACCAAGGCACTTTTCTCTTTTTCAATTTTTTTCTTTTTTTATATTTTTCAAAATTTCCCCAACATCTAGATCTTTGGACAATGCTCTTCTAAAAAATATGCTATAATAAACCATGGCCATGGCTAGGATGCTCAAAGATATTGATAAGGTGATGATAAATGACTCATATGGAGGACAAGGGTGGATGGTGGTAAAGTTTTTATGCCATAGATTGGATAAGAGGGATGGAAAGATGGAAAGTATGTGTTGGATAATGAATGTGAGGATAAGAAGGTATGTTGTGGATGGAAATGTTGGCAAGATCAACTTTGACACACACTTTGAAGGGTGGTGGAATGATGGAGTAATAATGGATGAAGGAGGTGAGAATGTAGCTAAGATAGTGGATTTTTGGATATAGGAACCCAAAGTAGACTTGGAAAGTGGAAAATTTCTGGGAGGAGATGGAATGGAAGCCTTTGGAAGCTTGAATGTCAATTTTGATTTTTCTTTTGTGTGCAATTCTTTCAAAAGTGACTTAGGAATCCACATAGTCTTTGATTTTTCTTTCTTTTGTGATGCTTTAGAATGCATTTCTTTAATGAAGTATTTAGGAACCCACATTTTCTTTGATTTTTTTTTTTGCTGGTGGACCTTTGCGGCCTTTTGGAGGCAAGCAAAAAGAATTCAAAAATATCTAATCATCAATAACCTCAAAATTAAAATCATTGTTCCTTATGATATCTTATTGGCAGAAACAAGTATTTTCCCGTTAGAGGCCTTGACAATGGTCTAGTTGTTAATCTACTTAAAGTAAACACAAAGTATGGAAAAACACCAATGGTCTAAATTGATTACAAAGGACAAATTAGATAGAAGAAAGAACACCTAGATGAAGCAAAATGACAAATAGATGAAAAAATGGGAGGTTAATATACAAGAATGTCCAAAAACTAATGAGGAAATAAAAAAGTTTGTGGGGGAAAAATTTAAGAATATCATATTATCAAAGTAAAATGGACGCAAAAAGGTCTACTATATCAAAGAATTTAACACCACGGGAGACCACGATGAAAAAACGTACTTAGGAGCAAATATCATATTGAAATTTCTTCCCATTCTTCATTAGGTATCAACCATCTACCTATTTCACACCTCAAATGGTGAGAGACAGAGTGACATTTTATCATGGAGCGCGCCTAACATACAATAACATCCGTTCCTATGTGAATATCTTAGAAGCAAACAATTTAAGTACAAACACAACTAGACAAAACAACAAACCTTGTGATCAAAATACATTGTCGAAGAAGAGATCTAAAGAAGAGGTTACAAAGTACTTAAGACCTTGGCACCCTATTCTAGGATGTGTGCTACTTATGAGTTCTCATAGGCTGCTTTGACCTCGTAAATGTTATTAAAATCTTTCACTTATTCCTAATCAAAGAAATTCAGTCTATGGTTCGTAAGCTTTACCAGATTGCTAAACTATCTGGATTTGTAGATAGATAGATAGATAGATAGATATATATATAAATTTTAACGTCCACGACGCTAAACATAGCCTATGGGACAACCTGACAACTTAAGCCAACTTAAGCCAACTTCAGTAACTCAGTTCTTTTCTTGTGCAAGTTGATGATGAGCACACCTAACTTCTCAATGTACTCCTCATTGAATAAGTTATGCCAAGAGCTATCAGATATGATATTCATAAATTTGTGCTTGTTGTCCTTGTATGCATCACATTCTAAAATAAAAGTGATCTCCGGTTTCCACACTCCCAGAATTGCAAAACATGCAAACTCTCTCTTCCCAAAGCCTCTTTTGGCCTCTTCCAACACCTAGTCTCACAACATAGTTGATGAGAGTTGGTTCTCAATTGAGCAATAAGAATTTTAGTTCTTCAAGAAATGTTGGCCCCTATGTACGCTTTTTGAAGTTGATCACATGTGGGGTTGAACTCATTGATATAATATATTTTCTTTCTTTTAAGCCCATTTCCTCAATTTCTCTTGTAAAATTTCTCCATGACAAAGACTTTTATTTCTTTGTTATTTGTAGAGCACATATTGAAATGGATATTCCATTTACTCATCCACTTGATGTTTTGTTAAATTCATCTTTTTTTTCATTTGCACAATATATCATTAAAGACAACTTTATGCCGTCTACCTTCTTCCATTTTTTCGGTTATTTTTAGATAGCCCATGAGGCAAACCATAACAAGTGCCTCAAGGGCAACCCCCATTTCATTTAACATGATATCATATGGGACATTACTTTTGATTTTAAATTTGCTTGTGATCAAACATTTTTGAATTCCCTCAATTTGCTTCCATTGTGAAACTGACGGCTTGTGACCCATAATTCACTCCCATACCAAAAACAAAGTTTGAGTAGTTTTCCAATCCCAATGGTGGTGAAACAGAAAAACTATAAGGGCCCGTTTGGCGCATGGAATTAACTTATCCAGAATAAGCCTATTCTAGAATAAGGGCCTATTCTGGAATTAATTAATGCTCAAAACGAAAGCTGGAATAAGTTATTCTGCGTTTGGATCCCATAATGTGGAATTGGAATAAAAGGTTATTTTTTATTTTTTTAATTAATTTGAACAATATGTATTTTTAACTTGTGTACACACATACACATACACATATACACACATACATATACACATATACACACATACACACACACACACACGTGTGTATATATACACTTATATGCACACATACACACATATATACACACACAAGTGTGTATATACACGTGTGTGTATATACATGTGTGTAATGTGTATATACACACACATGTGTGTATATACATGTGTGAGTGTATATACACATTACACATGTGTATATACACACATGTGTGTGTATATACACACACATGTATATACACATTTGTGTGTACATGTATATACACACATATGTATATACACATTTGCGTGTATACACGTGTGTGTATATACACATTACACACGTGTATATATACACACGTGTATATATATACATACCCACATTAAAAAAAAAGATTTTAAAAAAAAATTATAAAAAAAATAAAAATTAATAAAATAAAATAAATTTGAATCCATAAATAGCTTATTCTCGA
>MU227817.1:1702600-1716031 GCA_018584345.1 Thuja plicata
GGGGATAAGTTTTCTAATTCGAGAATAAGGAAAATGCCCACAAACAGAGAATAAATTTATTCTAGCATTAACTAATGCTTATTCCAGCTTATTCCAGGTTAATTCCTAGCGCCAAACGGGCCCTAATGCAAACTAGTAAATCGGTGCTATTAGTTACCAGCCCATAACGATGGGCTCTCTGCAAACTAGTAATGCGATAGGTTTTAAAGCTCGACACTGTCTCTGTCCTTAAGTCTGGCAATGCGCATAAGAGGTTTTGCCTCCGAACAGTCACACTAAAATTGCCAAAAAAGGATGTTCCAGGTGAAAGCAGTAAGTGAATGCTATTCTGTGGTTGCTAGAAATTTCAAGCCTATATAAGTAATTGAGTTTTTAAACTATTATTTGGGTTCTTCCTTTCGCAGGAGTGAACTCCGTGTGTACGAATTGTTCTTAGCAGCAGCCGCAGGAGGGAGTAAATATATCTAACTTTCGGACATTTATACTCATATGATGGCTCACATTTACCAGGTATGTATGCTACTGAACGGTAGGGCTTATTTCAATGTGTTTCTCTTTTCGGAAGAAGGCATGGATTGTGGGTTGAATTTCGCTTATTGGAAAAATATAGAAACTATTGGCAAGTTAACGCATGAAAGCATGAAGGGAGGGTTTTGTCATCTTTAGATGTCCAAATTGGAATGTCACAAATTTCCGTTGATATTTTGAAAATTTTTTGGGGGTTGGTTTTTATATCAATACTGTCATAAGACCTTAGTTGTCTTGGGACAATCGTATTTAAACATCAAAAACTACTTTTATTTTTAACAAATTGGGTTTTTGAGCTTTGATTTCTGGGTTTTGATTGTGTGTATTTTTAAGCATCGCTTAAAAATACACACAATCAAAACCCAGAAATCAAAGCTCAAATTCAATGGATTGTGGAAATCTAATCGATTAAATTGGGTTTTTATTTCGAAGGGGAATTCAGTTAAAGGACAAACTCCGTCCGGTTTGAACGGTTCGGGCTTTTAATTCTTTGGGAGTTTTGACTGTAAGTCTTTTGGTAGGGATTCCCATCGTGGCACAATGGATGGCTCTGATGGTATTACTGTTTCTCATAATATTGCCCAAACTTTAGTTTGTGTTAAAGATGACCCAGATTGCATTTGTTATGGTTTTTAACTTCTCCAACAAGTCTATTATGATACAATAATTCCTCATGTGATAGGCGTGAAGTTTGGAATATGCTGAAGATGGTATTGGTTCATATGCCATAATTTTATTAGCTCAAGGGACTACCATAACTGTATTAATGTCCCACACGATATTGCAATTTTGGACAATCCTCCAAGATGATGTCAGTTGTACATGTCATGGTTTTTCCCAGTGCCTTCCTTGTTTCAAAATGTCGAATGATTTTTTCATTGGATGGTAACGGGTATTGATATTTTAAGGTTTCTGGTTCGCTATCTGTTGACTCTGTACACTTTCTTTTGCTTTTGATGGAAGATGTTCTGTACAAATCAACTTGAGAACTTTGAAGTAGGTACTCAAGGCTGTTTCAAAGTAAAAATGAAAGACTTGGTTATTTCAGATTATTGGGATGACGCTTCCCAACATTTAATCCTCTTTCAACATCTGATTTATGCTTACAAGAGTTTTTTTTCATGTGGAATCAGTTCCTCAACTTGTAATGATTGTATGCTCATTATATTGTTGTTTTCAAAGCTTTAATTTGATGATGTTTTCACCATCTGATTTCTTTGTATTGTACATTTCTTGAGTCTACAAACTTAAAACATGAACATTTGAATTTATCTCGGTCATCATATGGAAATGGAATTTCTTACAGAAACAAATAAAAACTCATTCAAATTAAATTTTTCTGGGACAGAAAAAATGAACTGCTAGTAGTAGTTGAAGAATCATGCAAAAACAAACACGTGCTTGAACAGATCAACAGTTCTACTATAATTCAATTCCTATGGAGGCTAAGCCCATAAGCTGGAAACTCGTAGGCCAGTAGCACTATACAATATGCTATAGAAAATTAATCTTGAAATCATTTCTCAACACAAGGTATTCTAACCCAAGCTAATATCCAAGAGTAATCCTTGTTCCAGGAAGACAACTCACAGACAACATTATTGCAGTACAAGAAGTTTCAGACTTTCACATTACCAAAAAATCTGGCAAGGCACATTAGCCTAATGAAAGTAAACATATCTAAAGCCTTTGAATAATGGAATTAGCAACTTATTGAGCGGGCAATGCAGAAATTTAGCTTCACTGTGCTATCACCAAGTGAATTAGCAGCTTGTAAAGTTTGCCATATTTACTGTGAGCGAGGACAGCCATTTCATTCTACAAGAGTATTATGACAAGCTGACACTCTAAGCTTGTTCCATTTTATTTTAACAAGTGACATTTTGTGCAACATGATATGAACAGCCTAAAGCAATAGTGATTACGTGGAATACTCACTTTGCAGATGACACTTTTGTACATTCAACATTCCTGTTAGCTGAAATCAAACAGATAATGAAAATTCCGAACATCTATCAAGAAGACTTGGCGCCCATGAACTAATGCAACTGTGGCCAACTTCATTTTCTTGAATGTTGATCTGTTCAGTAGAAACTTAATCCACAAGCAAAAACAATTCAAAGAAACTTCCCATAAATATGGATTCCCCTGCATGTATAAAATAGAACACAATCATGGACCAAGGCAATCAGTTAACTCAGAGGAAAATAACCTATGTTACCCGGGGACGCGTTTCCAGCCCTCAGCTTGGGGTTTCGGAAATGGGGACGGTTTCGGGGATGGGGGGACGGCAGGAAACGTTTCCCAGCCGTCCCCACCTAGGCAAGAAAATAGGAAACGCATCCCCTAAAATAGGAAACAGTCAACGAGTTTCCGGAGGGTGTTGACCGTCCCGGGGACTTCCCTTGACCGTCCTGGGGACGGATTGAGGTTTCCTGCGTCAAAATAAAATGTTAAAACATAAAACATAAAAAAGTTACTATTTTTTTGAATTTTTTCCCATTCACGGGCCCCACACGCTCTGGAGGTGAATAAAATGAATTAATAATAAAATAACTTAGAAATATAACATATGTATGTTATGTTTAACATATCATATGTTTTTTTCACTTCATTTGCTGCCGTCGAGGAGAACTACGCACACAGAGAAGGGTTTGGATGCACGGCTGTTTGCCGTTTGCCGTATGGAGTCTTGGACGCACGACAAAGAGGGTTGTTTGTGCAGCTGACTGCAGAGGGGTTTCGGTTTGATTCAAGGTAAGTTTTTTAAATTTTTGTTAAGTTTTTTACAGTTCTGAGTTTTCAGTTTACTATTTCTGTTTTCAATTTTTTTTCAATTAAAACAAAGAAATATTAATATCAAATATTCATATATTAATATAACTTATAAGTTATAAATATTATTAGTTTCTTTTTTTTTGATCGGTAAGGTTTTTTGTATTAATGTCAAAGCAAATTACATCATAATATTCAACATCCAAACTGCACTATCCTTCTAAAGTATTTTTCGGGCATTTACCCATCTTGTCATGCCATTTCTACTGTAGACTTAACTACAGTTTATACATTCTAGATGTTCAGCTACTATATTTAAAATCCTCCAAAAAACATCTACTACAGGCTGCTATCTATTTCTGCATCCGCTCTGCAAATCCGCCATCATGCAATACTGGGGCTATAATGTTCACAAAAAACTACTTATCTTGCTTAACCACCATTCCACTGTGAAATTCAAAACAACAAAATTTGAAACCACCTTTTACCTTTTTTCTTATTCGTCCTTCTTTGCCAACCTTCCACCACCACGCTTATTGCATTGTCTGCGAGGCACCTTTTGTGCGAAAATGCCTTCGATATCTTTGGCGCGGGCTTCCTTCTTCTCCAGCTCTGCTTTAACCTTTTGCCATCCTTCTTCGGCTCTACTAAACATCAAGGGCTTACCAGCATTAGCTCTCCACCTAAAAAACGGAATGAGCCCATATCTTCTTCCCTCTTCTTTGTCCTCAAAGCATTCTGATAGGTTTGACCCTATCCCCGGAATCGCCCACTCCAAAATGGAGTCCAGTTGCCCTAACACATCTTCCTCAAATAGGGCTCTGGTTACCTTGCCCACCTCATCAACACTCTTTCGGATTTCCAATCCCCAGGCGATGAACATTGAAATGCAGTCCAAGTTGGTTCGTCGCTTTATCTGCCTTTCTTGAAATTGTTCACCTATCACCATGATAACCGCTTCTGTCATTGCTTCTGTTTTAATCTTCAGTAGGCCTTGAATTCTTTCATGGCTTGCAAGCCCTTTGAAGGCCTTCATTTGTTTCTTGGTGTCGACACTAAAATTTGCTTCCATCTTCTTTTTTACTTTCTCTATTTTCTCTGCCTCTGTAACTCAAACTTTAACAACCACTATTGTTGTAAGTGGTTTGTTTTCGGCTTTTTATTTATGCACTCATACATTTGCTTGCATATCATTATTCATTCCCTAGCCATCGCATTTAAGGCGGATTATGTAAGCCGTCATTTACCATTATAACATTGTAAGGACCCGTCCCATCCACTATCCTCGGGCAATCCTTCACTTTTGTGACATCATTCATACTTCAAATCTGTCCTTTCAACCGCCGTTTGAAATGTGTGTCTGTCATTACCTTTCCACTCCATTTACATTTTCAAGTCGAGCTTGTCATCTCATCATTAAAGGAGATCTTACCAAAATCATCCCAAACAATGTCGTGGGGTGTGTTAAATGTGCTAGCCCAATTTGCAAGTTTGTCCGCTTCAATATTTCCCTCCCTCAATGTAAACTGATTTAACACATGAATTACCTCCCTCAATATACTTTGAAGTTGCCAAGTGTTAGAATTATTCACTTTGATTGCTTCAATTATAATCTTTGAATCTCCTTCTATCTGCACTTGTTGCAAGCCAATCCTTCTTCCAAGTTTTACAGCAAGTAGAGCCACTTGCACTTCCGCCATATTATTAGTTCCATCATTTAATTTCATTGCAGCCATACCAATAGTATTTCCTTTTGAGTCACGGGCTAGAGCTCTAGCTCCTGACAAGCCTAGGTTGCCTTTCGAGCAACCATCAAAATTTATCTTAACCCATCCCGGGTCTGGAGGGATCCATACAACATTCTTCCTACAAGTTTTGTTCTTAAGCAATGTATTACCATCATTACAATATCTGATTTTTATGCCCGGCCATGACATATGCACTTTCCTATCCCATAAGGAGAAAATTGAACTAGGTTTTTTGTTGCTTACTGCTGAGCTCATCACTTCCTCTATCGATCCATCAATCCTCTGCATAACCTGTTCTGCTGTTGCTGACACATTCTGAAAAATCCTTCTGTTCCTTACTTCCACAATTCCCATATTACTAAAGATGGGCATACAATCTATAATTTGGATAATGTAGATTTCTGGGTTTGAGTTGGCCAACATTTGAACAATTCCAATAAATGGTTTGGTAACGGTTCCATCCAGTGCAGTTTCCTTCTGACCATGTCCCAACATTTTTGTGCCAATTCACATTGCACAAGTAAGTGATCCACATCTTCACTGGCATTTTCACACATCGGACATCTGCTTGGACCTATAAATCCATACAATTTCCTACGTTCCCCTGTTTGTATTTTCCTTTGGATGGCCAACCATGCAAAAGCCCCTGCCTTCTGCAGACAATCTTTGTCCCAACATAATTTATAAGGCCATTCCTCTAGAGATCTCCTCATCCCTTGCTAATAGATTATATCCTAGTTTTGCAGAATACTGTCCACTCCTAGCTGCACACCATATAATTTCACCTTTTTCATCACAAAGGGTTATATGTCTCTCCCTTAGAATATTTTCCCATTGTTCCTTTTGATCCTCTTTGAGTCCACAGTTATCAATTTTTTTCCAACACCATTGTTCTCCCATCGGGCCACCCCTTTTCTCCATAGAGTCTCTAACCTTATCCCCTATGTGTTTTTCATAATCCTGATGAGGTCGATTAAATTGTTATCTTTAGCTAACACCGGCTTCCCATTCTAGGAGTCATCCCAAAATGCAGCCTCCCTACCATCTCCAATCTGCCAGGTTAAATGATTGCACACCACTGGCCTACATTCTAAGATGAAATTCCAAATGGCAGATCCCTTTGAGGGATCTCTAACTGTGAAGATTCACTTGTTCTCCATTGAATCTAAGTATTTACTTTTTAGAATCCGCACCCATAGCTGAGAGGATTTAGAGTAGATTTCCCAGACTAATTTTGCCCCCAGGGCTTTGTTGATCAGGTGCCATTTTCGAAGACCAGCCCCACCTTTCTTCTTTGGCTTGCATATTGTTTCCCATGCCACTAAAGGGATTTTTGTTTCCTCCTGTCCACCATTCCAGAAAAACTGTCTCATTCTTTGTTCAATATATCTTAGAACTTTTATGGGGATCTTCAAACAGCTCATAGAGAACGTTGGAATGGCGGAAATGACTGATTGCAGCATAAGGATACGACCTGCATATGTGAGCCATTTATCTTTCCAGCTTTCCATTCGCTTCACACAACTATCAATTAGATCTTTCCAAAGGTTTGCTTTAGATGACCCCTCAAACAAAGGAATCCCTAGATACTTACTTGGTAGCATTCTTGCCTTCATACCCATTATTCTACATATTGCTGCACTGGAAGGGATGTATTAAAGAAAAATATCTCTGATTTTTCCCAATTTATGAATTGTCCTGACACCTTGCTGTACATTTCCAAACACTCGTTTATTATCTTTGCTTCTCTTGTCGATGCCTCCCCCATCAGATATGTGTCATCAACAAATTGCAAGTGAGTAACCGGATCCAAACCTCTGGCCACCTCAATGCCTTTCCAGTTGCCCGAGGAGCCTCTCAGTTTTATTGATCTCCCTAAAGCTTCAGCTAGGATAATAAACAAGAAGGGGGACAAGGGATCCCCTTGTCGGATACTTGTAGTTGTGTCAAAGAAGCCTTGGGGGCTACCATTGACCAAAATGGAAAGTTGTGGGGAAGAAATACAGCTTGACACCCAATCACACCAACTATTATCAAAGCCTAACCTCTTCAATATTGTCATAAGCAAGCTCCTATTGACCTTATCATAAGCTTTCTTTATATCCAATTTAATCATTATTCCAGCCTTCTTCCCTATTTTTAAAGAGTGGATTGCTTCATGCACAACTATTATTCCTTCATAAATGGATCTTCCTGGTGCGAACCCACTCTGCTCCTCCGAGATGATTGTTGGTAGCATCATTTTCAGTCTATTAGCAATTACTTTTGCTATCACTTTATAAACTCTGTTACAGAGGGCAATAGGCCGGAAGTCATCAAAGGACTCCTTTTTCCCTTTCTTGGGGATGAGAGATAAAAAGGTGTTATTGAAGTCTTTAAACATAGTTCCTTTTAGTCTCGAATCTTCCACCACTGCATGCAATTCTTTACCTAGAATGTGCCACGCCTTCTGAAAAAACAAGATTGGGAATCCATCCGGGCCTGGAGCCTTGTCACTCCCTAAATTGAATAAAGCCATTTTGACCTCTTTTATTGATATAGCCTTCATTAACTGGTGGTTCTGTTCCTCTGATATTACTATTGGGATGACACCTAAAAATTCTGAATCCTCATTCAGCCCCCTGTCCTTTTGATTTAAAAATAGAGGAGAAAAAGCTGACTGCTTCTGCATTTATCTCTGCTTGATCAGTTAACGCAGTTCCTTGCTGATCTTTAATGGAGAAAATTTTGTTGAGGGATCTCTTGCCTTTGACTGAGTTATGATTTTTTTTTGTGTTCCTGTCACCTTCTTGTAACCATAATTCTCTAGATTTTTGACACCAATATATCTCTTCTCTTTCCAAAACTTCATTATATTGTTCCCTCAATTCTTTCTCCTGTTTAAATAACTCAATGACCATGCCTCCCCTCATGGTTAATTCATTAACCTTTGCCAACTCCATTTCCAGTCTAATTTTTTCATTAAAAATGTTTTTAAACACTTCACGGTTCCATACTTTAAGACATTCTTTCATGAATTGTAATTTCTTAAAAAAGTGAAAGGCAACATTACCTGATCGCTTAGGTGCATTGTTCCACCATTGGGCTACTAGATCCATAAACCCTTGTTGTCGAAACCACATCTTCTCAAAATGAAAGGGTGCTCTATCTAGAGTAGCATCATTAGCGATCCTTAGAGAAATTGGGAAATGATCGGAGCTAGTTATTGATAAGATCTCTACCTGACATATCCAACTCGTTTCCATCCAGTCACCACCCAAGAGATATCTATCCAATTTCTCTGCTATGTTTGAAAACCCCATTCGTCGGCTGGTCTATGTAAATACACCACTGTTAAACTACACATCTTGAAGATCATTAACCATAACAAAATCTGCAAATTCTCTCTGGCTCTGACTGATCCACCCTTTTCCTCCTAATTTTTCCATTGGAGATGTAATTGCATTAAAATCCTCTCCCATCACAAACAAACTATCCTTTATTCGATTGCAAATAATGGAAAGGGAGTCCCAAAGTTGTTTCTTCATAACTTGACTGCACGGCCCATACACATTAATAGCATAAAACTTCAACCGAAGCTAGAAGGAAGTGACCTCCATCAACTACCAATGGTTACCTTCTTCCACCAATGACACATTCATCACTGCCTCTTTCCATAAGACGCCCATTCCACCCGAAGCCCCATCTGGCTCTGTGAAAAAGCATCCCCATTTACTAAATTTCCTCAAAAACTGTAATTTCCCTACGCCACTAAGCTTTGTTTCTTGCAAGAAAATTAAATTTGGTTGGGTTTGCTCAAGACATCTCTTGATCAAACGCCTCTTGTCAGAGGCATTGCAGCCCCTGACATTCCACCACGAAAGCAACTTCATTGCTTTCAGGAAGAGGGATAACCTCTTCCCCATCTCAGCAGTTTTGCCTGGTCTGCTGCATTACCAGCCATTGCAAGTTTGACATGTGCAGGTTTGCGTCCTCTTTTCTGTTTAGCCTTTATATTAGGTTTCTTCACCTGCAAGGGGGTTTGCTGAATAGTTCTGTCTTCTATGATATCTACCTGATCTTGTAACCCCAACTCCTCATGTTTATCTTCCTCCTCTAATGACTCATAGTCTGATTCTGAAGCCCATCCATTATCCTCATTTTCCTCATGCATTGAAGACTAAGTTTCTGATTGGGGAGATTTGAATGTCTTTACAATCATCAATATTATCATTACCCTCTTTCCCTGAATCTTCCCTACAAGTGTTTGGTGAGATATAGGTGTATGTTTAGGCTATTTGGTGAGGGTAAGGGTTTGGTATAGTTTTATAACATTGATTATATATATATATATAGGTAATAGTTACTATTATATTTCCTCGGAGTAGTTTGAATCATACCTTGTTCCATAGTGTCTGGGACAAAATTTGAAAATTGTTCATTTCTGAGGGCCCCTTGTAAATCACCACTATCTTTTTCAAAAGGGGTTTCCTTCACCAGTTGAGTAGAGTCAGAGCTGTGTAAACTTTCTGCTTGTAAAGTTGAGTCTCCCTGATTAAAACCAATACTAGTAATATGTCCTTCTGTATCCTTTTGCAATTCTTGACAGGGTCTATCTATTTCCACCCCATTCAAAATCATTTCTTCCTCATATGAAATTGACCAATCCGAAGGTCTACTTTTCTTTGCTTCAAGCTCCTTGATCCAATCCAAGTTTCGAATTGGCATCAAGCCCTTTATTTTTCTTTAAGCCTTCCTCCTCCAAAGGTTCTTTTACTGCATTTTCGACTTTAATCTTAAGCCTCCATTCTCCGTGAGTTGACCCTAACACCACATATTCAGGGATTTGATAATAGTCTTGAATTTTTTCAAGAATCTTGGAATATGAATAGAAATCATTACATCTATTGCTTCTTCTGAATTAATAAAGGTTCCTATAGCTGTCAATGTGGCTTCATCCTTATATTCCCAAGGCAGATTTTTCAACTTCAGCCATATTGCCACCTCTTTAACCTTTGCTACTTCTGGGTTAAAGTTGGGTTTCCAATCACATATATACAGACCTTTATTGTCCATCATATAAGGCCCCCCTTGAATAACCCATGCTTTATCCATTTTTGTGGGGCAGATAATCAATAAGAATTCATTAGCTAGGGTTTTGATTTCAAAATGATCTCCCCATTGTCTTCTTATCCATCGTTGTATTTTTGCGATGGATGGCCAAGGCCCCAACCATTTCATGAAGAAGGCTCTATCTTGTAAACGTTCTATAGATTCTATCCAATGGTCATTATCAATCAAGAGGGAGGAGGCTCTTACCAATTTAGGGTCGTCTTCCTCTGCGTTCAGCCTATTGTTGTTGTTCTGGGCCTCTAGGGTTTTTGAGTCCATCTTGTTGTCTTTTGGGCGCCAAAACTTTTTTTCAATCTGCTTGAAGTTGAAAGTTTGGGGGTTTATCCTGACCATCCTCATCTGCCTCGAAGGCCCACCAATATTCTCCCTTCTCCCACCATCCCTGCTATATCCATGCGCCTCGGATCTTTGGTAACCAACGTTTTAGATTGTTGCTGCTCGGAAGTTTTGCCTCTGTATTGAAGCGTTGCATTCTATAACGGCTAAAAGGCCATTTCTCTTTAGTTTTGTCATTATTCCAAGGAGGTCCCGTCCTCCTGCTATTCCACTGTGATAGCCTACGCTCCACTGCTACAGGACCCCGTGCCTAGTAAGGCCGCCATGGCCGCCCTCGGCCATTATAGCCGTTGTAGCCCTCGAGTGCCATGCTTCCCTTCAGAAATTATTGAAATATTATTAGTTATAATCTTATTAATTTATTAATGATTATTGTGTAAGCTATTCTGGATGAATTGTGTAAAAATGTTTCATAGATAAGTATTCATGAATCATAATATAACTTGTAAATATTATTATTAAATGATAAGTTATTAATTAATAATAAACAAAAAATTAAAAAAAAACTTATAAATATTCATAATTATTAATATATTATATAACTATCATTTTTTCAGAATCCAGATTTCATATTTATAATTTCTTGTACAATGTATACCTAGTTATTGTTTTCAAGTTTTTTTGTTTTGATTTTTGATATACTTTTTAGAAAAATTCAGAAAAAGTCAAAGGTCTGATTTTTTTTTCTTAAATTGCAGAATCTTGAGCTTGCATTTTCCATTTACTGTGACAGCATACTCATTAAACTGTAAACATGAGCAGAGCAGTAGTGATGGTCATGGTAGTGATGAAGAATGGCAGGGGGAAAAAGTTGGAATTGGGGGTGGTAGTGGAAGTGTTGGGAGTGAGCCAAGAGATGAATCAAACAAATTTGCTATGATGAATGTGATAATGTTATGTAATTCTGAAATTTATGAATATATTTAAAAATTCAGATATATATATATATATATATAGCCGTCCCCTGCTCTGGCAAAAAAAAAACGTCTTGGAAACCCGTTTCCCCGTCCCGGAAACTCGGGGTAACATAGAAAATAACGCAATGGACATAGAGATGGCTCAACTTTTCTATAAGAATTCAAAAGCGCAAACGCTGTTCCAATTTATTTTCTCACACACTCCCTATACCTATGATGTGTTGATGCTCCAATACATTCGTTGTATTTCTAAAAGAAGCATTGATAAAAACTTTTAGACTGTGGGTATAGAGTTAGGTTAAAATTATTAACTGATACATTATATTAAAGTTAAACAAATGGGTTCAGGGGTACTTGAGGAGTTTTGTGATTGAACATGGGGGATTAGTGCTACAATACTTCCTGCCACATGTCCATTGGGATGTCCCCTTTCACGGTATTGTATGGATATGCTGCACTGACTTCTGCAGAGTTGGTACCTCCAAAAAATATGCATCCCTGTAATCAGAGACTTTGTTGAGCAGGTTAGTCAAATTTTGATTGGATGACATGATTACCTTCAGCTTGCACAAAATCACAAATTTATGTTGATAGGCTTTAGACTAACAGACATTGGAGGTAGGAGACATGTTTTACGTTCAGTTATAGCCCTATAGGTAGGTAGTCTAGTTTAAAAAAGAATGGGGCTGAAAAACTTAAACCTTTCTTCTACAGTCCCTATACAATTGTATTATGTCTTCTAGGGCTCTTATACAACTGTATTATGTGTTCATGTGGTCCTTATACAGCAGGCCACACCTTTAGCTGAGTTTCACTGGTGCTGATGAAGGGATGTTGTTATTAGTATCAGAGCAGATACTTGGTACTCAAGAGAAGTAGTTGCAACACTGTGTATGGGCTAAAATTTTGGTGTAGTGGAAAGGTATTCCTTGGGAAGGCACCACTTGGGATTTTGCCAATATCCTAGATTGCCTAGTTTTGTATCGCTGGAGGGCAAGCAAATTTGTGGAACGAAGGCTTTTAAATTTTAATGTTCCCTTTTGATTGACAAACACTAAACTAGCTGGTAGTTTGATAGTATTGTATTTTGACTAAGTCATTCCCGCTACTTCAAAGGAGGAGGTCTTACTACATGGCTTAGTTGGTTAGTTAAGTAGTTGCAAGGTATTAGTCCCATAGTTGTTTGCACTTGTATTTATCATCAATGAAATGAAAAAGAATCTTTAGTTAACTGACAGAATTGTGGGGGGTTATTTGTGAGTTAGAAACCACCTAATGTGGGATTGATTTCCATGAGTTTAGGATCACATATGTTGGAGAGCATAAGTAGCACTGGAAAGGAAAGAGAAGGCATTATTAAAATCAGAAACCAAAAACCTTCATTTTGAAAGCAATGTAGGTAAAATGGTTGGGTGCTTGGGAAGAAAACTAGCATGCGCTTCTGCAACAATTTTTGAGGATGAAAACCTTGAGGAACAAATAAGTATTGCATGGCCATAGTAGGTTAGAACGAGGTGGGGAGATTATAAACATTTAGACTTTTAGTTAGCATATTCATAGATCCTAAAAGCTTCAAGGAGTAAAATGAATGAGCAAGGTATGCCCAATAAGCAGTCTTAAAATTATTAGTTTGTTCTATTTTGTGTATTTACAAAAAGAAAAAAACATGTAAATCTTAATTTTTTTTCTTTTTGTTGTTAGAATCCTTTTTAGTTTTGTTTTTTGTGTTTGATTTTGGGTTGTTTCATTGATATGAGCCATGATCTTGCTAACCTGCAAATAGGAAAGGAAAAAAGGGAAAAACAAAACAAAATAATCAAATACAAGAAAACCAAATCACCTAGACATCTGTATTGCATGTCAGAAAGTGATAGAGAAGTCAGACATCAACTAAGGCCCCGTTTGTTTGGGGAATTGGAATTTGACTCAAAACCTTATTATCACAAAATCAGGTTTTGAAATCCCGGTTTTGCATCTTGGGGAATTGGAATTTGACTCAAAACCTTATTATATCA
>MU227817.1:1728014-1744494 GCA_018584345.1 Thuja plicata
CTTGCGTGGTAAGCTAGTCCCTTGCACTCAAGTTCAATCAGTGTTGGATCCATAGTTTGTATTCCCAAGTTGGATTATGGAAATGACATTGATATGAAAATTATTTGAGAATCCTTGAAGCTTTGCATCAGGTGGAGTTGAAGTCGCAGACAAGCCCCCATTTGGTAGAGTCCTAGTCCATCCACGAATATCCACGAATCCTGTCATCCATAGCTAGAAGTAGAAGTAGTTTAAGAAGGTTGAGAGGTAAGATTGAAAATTAAGGAAGCGTTTGAGTATACATTGCAAAGCTAAGTCCGATTATCATTGAGAAGATAACGTAAGTCCCCTTAGGTGGTTAACCAGAAAACCACATCATTTCAACTGAGCCAGTCATTCCACAAGTTTAGGAACCTTGGAGTCATTCCATGATCTCAAATTGCAAAAGCTTAGCATGGGAGATGACTTCAATCAAGAGAGGATTTAACGTTCTGCGTTTCACATTGAAGCACTGAGTGTTCAATCTTGCATGTTATGTAAGTGGAACAAAACTCGCATCAACAGGTTGGTGTCCTAAAACTTTGTGAACATTTCAGTTGAGGCTGGATAAGGATAGTAGATCCTAGCAGCATTTCTTACCGTGGTTTTCCCCATCCTGAGTTTCCACGTAATTCTTGTGCATTGTCTTTATTGTGTGGTTGCATCTCTCTCTCTCGTTTCATTTTTAATTCCTTTCAGTTTTCAGTTTTCGGTTTGATAAAGTTCATCAAAAGTTTAAATTTGTTGGGGATCAAAAGTTTTTATCTTCTACTGATTCAACCCCCTCTCAGGAGAAGAATTGTGTTCTACACCAATTGCATTGTTTCTCTGCACTTAGATTTCATCTAGAGTTTCATTCTGATGTGTATTATATTCGAGTGACATCTTCTGGCCAGACTTGTACAGTTGCATCTTATGGTAACTTCTTTTTCTTGTTATTTATTTTGCAACATTCAGTTTTATTTGTTATCTGGCATTTTTTTGAGAAAGTGTCTTGAATAGCATTATATGCTTCAGTCTGTTATTTTCACTGATGCAAACTTTTTTTTAATCTATGTTACTCGGTTCTCCCCCCCACCCCTCCCGGGTTTTGGTCGTACTGGTCCGGTCCTGGTATGTCCCTGGTTCGCCTAGGGTACTGCCCAGCCATCCAAGTTCTTGGTGGTTCAACTGTGCTAAACCCACAGAGAACCTAGTTGCTTGGACAGTACCCTGGGCAAACCCAAGGACATACCAGCAGCCCAGACACAAACCAAGACCAAAATATGCTCACATTCCAATCTGATCTGTATTAGGATAGTTATTCTATTCTATGTCATCAACAAAACTTTTATCTTGATTACAGTCAATATTATGCATTTTTTTTTTGTTGTTTGAGTACTTTTCTTAGAAAATAGAAGTAAACATCAAAACATGAATGTATTGAACTCCCAATATTATGACAGCAATTACAAAATGTCAAATTAATTAATTGACGGAAGCTTTTGGCTCAATAAACCATCTGCATAGTCTACTTAATATTGGAAACGTTACATCTTTCAGAACATATACTATTAAGAACCATAGTAAATTTCCCATACTTAAATGTTCGATAAGTAAATTCATTTAGTCTTAGGATTGTGTTTTAAACATATGAACATCACATCATAACACAGAATTCATAGTAGATTGAACTGTAAGCAATATTCATCATTAATGAAAGTAAATAATAGGTAGAGCTATTTATGGCTGCAGATGATTGATTTTGGCAGTTTAGATTGTTTTATATATCGGGTTTTCGTAGAATATATTTGTTATTTAATTTTTGAATATGCCGTATCCGTACCCAAGGAAAAAAATTGTCATACCACCATACTGGGTTCCAGTTCTCGTACCCGGACCCAGACCCGGATCGGAAACTAAGTTTTTTTCTGAAAGGCATAGTTTTTACAATTAGTTGAGGGTGTATTGTATCAAGAGAACTATGAGGTATAGAGAGATCAGGGAAAGACGACCTTGAATTTAGTAACAAGTTATTGTCTTGTGTGCAGAAAGGCAGTTCACCCTACTCTAAGGAGATGGTTGCAGCACCTTTTTCTGTTGGGATAGAGCAAGAACTCCTAGATGCTGATATCATATTGCCTTCCATTCTACCATTTAAGCAGCTACAGATGTCAGAGAAGTATCCAAAGGGACATTCAAGGGGAAGACATTGGAAACATTTAAAGCAAATACTTCAGGCTGAAAACTATCATATGTATCCTGCAGACGAGCCAAATTGTAAGCATTATATATTTGGAGTTATTATGAGTATTTTGTTTCATACGATGTTCAATATATAATCCAGGTCTCTGCTTATATAGATCGGAAGTATATCTACAGTTCAGTGCTTTTTTGTATTTTTTATCAAAATACCTTGGTATATTTATTGATTTTGGTTTACATTGTCTCCAGATGCTACTTTCCAATTTAGTTCTTTCCAAAAATACTATTTCCCTTGTAACATAAGTTGGTGTTTAGAGGAGAGGGGGTTTTGGAGCCATGTGGAACGAATGATTTTTGCTTTTTCTTTTAAATTTAATGTTGTTTGTTTTTTCTATTGGAGACCAAAACATATTGTATTTTTTATTTCTATGTATGTTTAACTAGCTACGTTTTTTCATCTTTTTGTTAATCATTTTAATGGTTGAGTTATGCCAGGATGATATATTATATATTGGTGCTGGGCTGTTAGTGGTGGATGTTTTTGTTTTCTTTTCAATTTTAACCTACATCGATGTTAGGTGTATGGTTGTTTTGATGCTATAGCTAGTAATCTTAATTTTTATAAGCTAGTTTAATTATTTGGCCGGTGGCATAGTGAAAGCAGGCCGTAAATTGTAAGCTTGAATCTTATATCAATAAATCGACCTATTTGTAATTCAATAGCTTGTTTAGCTTTTGGTGGCTTTATAATATGCTTGGAATGAATACCAAAATGTGGTGACCTAGGTTGATCTGTTTATGTTCTGCCGGTGGCTGTTCTTTCATGAGTAGACAACTACTTTTCTTTTCTGAATCTCAGATTGATTGCCCTTTGATTTTTTAAAAATTTATCGGGATATTTTCTTCCCTTGGCTATTTGTAATATGTAATGGAATTTGAATCTCTAGGAAACAGTTACAATTTAGTAGAGCGTCATGTTATGCATAAGCAACTTGGTTGCAAGTTCTCAAATTTCTTTCCAGTCAATTATTTTTGAAGAAGAGAGCAATAAGCAAGACAGCGTATGGGACAGGTGCAATGAATATTAAGGAAACACTTTGCATTCTCCCAGAGCCTCACTCTATATGGTCAAGCAGTTTGTTTGTGGCTCAAATGCTTGTTATGCCGAATATTTTCAAAGATTGCAAACCATGCAAATGCAGTCTTTGGGATGGTTGCAATAAATCTGGACAATTTCATTTCCTAACTTTACATTATCCTTTTGTGTTTGCAGATTTAAATGTTGAATCTCCACCTTCGATGTACCCTGCAAAGAAGTACTGTGATATTACAGGGTTTGTGGTGCGTATCTTACCCATTTTAGACTTACTCCTATTGTTCGGAAAAATGAACTAAGCTCTCTCTTGGATATATATAAACATTATCTTCATCATTTAGTTTTAGTTGCTTTCACTCGGCATTGTTATTATGCTGAGAGGCATAACTACAGTGGCAGAAAGGAGTGAGATGTGAGTGCATCAACAAAAATTATTTAAGAGCCAACATACAGAAATAATAAAAACCAAAACTAAAATCATACAACTATGTTTATATAATAATAGTAAATACTAACTATAAAATAACTCTTCTTTTAATAGACATTACATAAAAGTAAAATATAAATATAAATATTAATTCAATGTCATAACTTGTGATATAATTTTTTTAAGATACATGAATTAAAAATATGTAAAAATAAAATAATTTATGAATTATGAAATTACATAATAATAATTTCTAAGTATTTTCTATAATAGTAGTAAAGCTAACTCTTCTTATAAAAAATAAATACAGAAAACATAATGTAAAATAAAAATAGGTATCTCTATAATGATATCTCTTGGTGTGTTTTACAAAGATTTTTGTAGAGATACATATGCTAATTAATGCTGAGATATTCTACAACAATAACAGCAAGGGGTGGAGTGTAATGATGTGTGTTAACAAAAGCTCTTTTAACTTTTATCTTAAATGTGATATCTATTTACATGTCAAAATAATAATATTTATAATAAACATTATATCCTCAAAATAAATATCCAATAAAATTTATACTTCATGTGTATGTAGTAAATAATAGAGTTCTACAATAATATGAAAATTTTAAGTAAAAATTGAATCAATAGGGACTGTCCTATAAAAAATATCTCTTTTTTAAGCTTTTATGATCACTGGAAGGGAGGGTCTTAGAGATTTGATTCCTTATGGCTGGATGATCTTATTATGTGATGCCCCCTGAAATTTAATAAAGTTTAGTTTTAATAAAAAGTCAAAGGGGTTTTGAATGAAGAGTTATGTTTATGTAAGTAAAAGGGTATATAAGGAAGATCAACCAAGGAGAAGGGAACATGAATTGGGAAGACACTTTTATATTATTATTTCTAGTGGAACATGAGCTGTGGTTCAACAACTTGACGATGAAACCCCTTAAGGTTTAGAATTAAATGATGGAGAATCAACTGACTTAGTGAACGGGAATGCCCTTATTCAGACGGACTTTAAAGACATTTCAAAGGCATTTAAATACAGAAAATTACTGTAGAAGGGAGGAAGATTTACAGCAGAGATAAGAATATAAGCTCTATATTATTTTTTAGATACATTCAAAGCATTAATTTCGAGTTATATAATAAACTGTTAAGTTACAATCTCTAATTTAATTTATTTCTTAAAATTAACTATACTGCTATTATTGTGAGTTAGGATTTATTATGTTAAAAAAATTTATAAGGAGAGATTGCACATTATGAGAGGCATTCAAAGGTATTGGACCTTAGCTTTGTTATCCAATAAGTAAAAACATGTATGGAAGTTTTGAACTTTTTAAATATATTCTACTGAATTATTTGATGAAAAGGGCGAAATCTCGACAATAAATTTTTTTAATATCATAATTGCAACATCTGTTCCGCGCATGATGCATCATTGTAGTATTAATATCATTTGACAAACCCATTTGAGCTATGTTGTAAATATAGTTTGATAATTTGCAGTTACAGTGGAAAGTGATGATGTGATTTGTCGTAATAATACGTTTTAAATATCCTTTCTATTATGCAGGCACCATATACAGATCCTAGAACCAAACTTCGATATGCCAATATTGATGTTTTCAAGCGTATAAGATGCCTTTCCCATGATCATACTCAAGGATATTTGGGTCTTAGAAATGCTGCTGTTGTGCTGAAATAATTGTAAATCTATCCATACAGTGCAATGGTGATTCTTCTGTAAAAGTTCTTAATAAATGCCATTGTACCAAAAAAAAAAAAATTATTTGGTTTTAGGCAATATCTTGTGAAGTGTCAAAGGTAAATGCACTTGTTTTCATTCTCCGAGACTAAAGAAATCATTATTAGATGGTTGAACTGTGAGATATGAAACAGCATTTGTAGAAGTTGCCTTTATGATGCCTCTTGATTTCTTCTCTTCAATGCATGAATGAAATTTCATGGTATATTCACTTATGCAGTTCTCTTCAATGCATGAATGGAATTTCATGGTATATTCACTTTTGCAGTTTGTCTTGCAACATGGTCGAAAATTGTGATATTGCTATCAGGATTCAACTGTGTGGTTTTCGAATCAAAATTATTGATTCATATTTATGAGTAGTGGTTCACAAGAACTCATCTTTTACGAGAATAAATGGAAAACTTAGTACTCATTGCATCTAGGTGATGTTTACAGGGGTAAAACACTGGCCTTTCAAAAATAATTGAAAATATTTATAACCACTAATTTGAATTCATTAGCTCGGAGAATGTGACAAATGCATTGTTTTCAAATTAATTTGTTTTGATTTGCAGTATATCAAAGTTTCTAGCTTTTTGCAGAAAAATGTTTCGCAATTTAGATTTTTCATGCAAAACGCAATAATCTTATTCAAGAAATATGAGATACAAGCATAGCGTTCATGCTTTATCTATACGTTAATTGTCTTTGGTCAAGGGTCAAAACATGGTGGTGGGCTGTTTGATGGATAGGAGATCAAGGAGGGTTCTCTAACTCGACACAAATAATGCTTTCTACTTTAGGCTGAAATGCCAAATTAAAAAATATTGAAAGAAAAGATGAAAAACAAACCTGAAATATACTTTATCTTGATTCATGTCCATTGCTCTGTACTTTAAAAATATTGAAAGAAAAGATGAAAAACAAACCTGAAATATACTTTATCTTGATTCATGTCCATTGCTCTGTACATATACAATTTAAAGGGATCTCAACATCAAACTTGATGGATAGAGGAATAGAGACTTATTTCGGAATTCTCTCAAACGCTATCGTATGCATTGTTCCAGCCCAGTCTATCTGCAGGGTCTACATTTTTGAATTGTGTCTACATTTTAAAGCTGGTTTCATCTTAAGTCTTTCTGAATTAAAAGATTGGCAATCTCGCTTTTTCCCATTATGAAACATGCATAATATACTATCTTAAAATAAATAGGCAAAATAAAATTTCTTTTACGAGGAAAGGAAGTATTTTAATATCATAACTGAAATAACTGTATCTCATTTCCAATGAACATGAATAAGAAATATCATTAACTAACCATAAGTAGTTACCAACTAACTTCACATGAATCTGATTTTAACCAATTTATTCCGTTACTTACTAGTAATAAGAAAGTTCATTAAGGAATGAAACATGAACTACCATATGAAAAAGGAAACTAACATAATAATACTAAGGATCGTAATAACATACTTACTTTCCAAAGTAAAATACGCAGAACCTGTTGGTTTCTTCTACTATTGCTTTCATAGCTTTAAACCACCATTGGGCAAAAAAGTATCAAGGGTTTTTACCACGCAACTTTGGATCTTTCGATTTTGATCTAACGGCCACTTGTACAACTTCCACACAGAAGTAGTTCAACTCTTCCTAAAGGCACGTGAACACAGCTTCGATTTTATTTTGCTAGTGTAGAACTCACAACTGTCATAGTTAATCAACCTATATACATCTTTGCCATCCTAGCTAGACATTGCCATGTTGTCGTAGTTAATCAACCTATATACATCTTTGCCATCCTAGCTAGACATTGCCATGTTGATTCTAGTGACTGACAATTACTACTTGTAGCATAGTACCACCTTGGCCAAGGTTTTGAAGTACAAACACAAATCCCTGTGCAGTCAATGTCATCACCAAACTAATATTATAACATAAAAATATGATTGACATTTTAAAGTCTTACCTATTTTCCCTTCCTAGGATAAAATGGAGTCTCTTTCCAATATACAACCACACTCGTAACTATTTAGACTCTATTTAGAATTTCAAGAAAATACAACATTCTTATTGAAGACATACAACCACATTCTTATGAAGTTTTGGTTTTACCCAACTAGAGGATTGTTCATCATCCTTGAGATTTACAGTATTATTAAACCGTCGAGCTATCATTACAGATAGATTAATGATTAAATATTACTCCACAAACAACAACTCCTTAAGTAACATAGATTGTCCTAATGATAGAAGTTTGAGAGATATGACCATCGAGTATTTCTAAGAATGATCAAACTGCTAAGCAGAATTCTTGAGGTACGTAGACTCATATTAGGAATCCAGATTTGTGAAGATATAGATTGATTCCTATAAGAAGGCTGAGTTTACCATGATATATTGATTCAAATAGGAAGTTAGATTCTTGAAGATTCATGAAAGTCTAATAAAATTTTGGGTTCCCAATGATGTGTCGATTACAAGGATATATAAAGAAAACAACTTACAAGGGCAGTTATGCTATTGTTAGGCACGACAGAGTTTCAATCTCCAAATCGACATTTACCATGTCTCATCGTTTCAATTGCTCTTAGAATACACCTAGGTTTGCAAAATAAATCTATTTTGATAAGTTTCATATTATCAAATGGTAATTCTTGGTAATTCAATTTTAACCTTAAATTACAGTTTCAGAGAGGTTGTTGATTCAAAACTATTCTTTGATTCAATATTTAATAGCAAATTCACCGGATTCATTTCTCTAAGTTCGTTTATATCCCTTTTATGAATCTGTTTAATCCTTAAAGATTCCAACATCATAATAATTGATACACATGCCATTAAATGACTATTGATGCCATATAGCATTCATAAAACGTATGCAATGGTAGGATAGTAGTAACTGGGTATGCAATAATGAGATGATATTCTCCGGGTTATCTGTTAGTGTAGTTAATTCTACATCATGTTCACATTTTCTTCTGATCCATAATTTACGGAGGAAAGGTTGTTTAATTTCAGTTTAGCGGTGTAACTGCAGATGACTGTCTACATGCATTACTGCATAAACTGGGGATAATTACCTACATGCATTAATTCTATCTAGAGAACTACAAATTATTCCTGTGCATTTCACTGTGATTTCTTATTTTATGTGGTGATTAACTTTGTATAAATCTTCATGCTTTGTAATTACAAAGTTCTTAATGATTAATAGAATTTTCATTCTTAGGTCTGTTTTTTTCTTTTGTATTTTGTATCTGCAAGTTTTGTTTGTCTTTTTCTTTCAGCTTGATCTAATTTATTTTGCAGTATTAGCTGCAAAATTTGACATGGTATCAGAGCACAAGTGCTAGAAGGAAGAAGTACATCAATTTTCTTTGCAGGTATTGCAGATCAAGAGCTATTAGATAAAATGAAAATTGATGTACTTTTTCCTTTTAGCACCTGTGCTCTTATACCATGTAGAATTTTGCAGCTATAGGTACACAGATCTAGCTAGAAAGGAAAACAATACTTGTAGAAATAAAAATACAGAAGAAAATAGAGCCGCACAAAATTAAAATTCTATTGATCACATTGATACTCAATACAAGAATTACAATGAATATATAAATAAGAGTGCAAAAATTATGCAATAAATGCATAAAATTCCCAAAGAGAAAGATGGAGTTAAAGATAAGAACTCCTTAGTTAGCTTGACACAACATTTGAAGAAGCATCTATTTTGAGGGGGGGTTATTCCCACTGGTTTTCCCTCTTTCCTCTTAGTTTTTGTTCTCCTTAGTTAGCCGTAAGGGGTGTGTTAGCATTAATTTCTCATTTCATCCCATTAACTCCAATCAACTCCATCTGATCCATGTCTCACGTGTGGTATACTGTTTCTTTTCTTTCTTGATGTACACAACTGGGAATGATCGCACTCATGCTAATCCTAACTAAGGGAGAACCGCTTCTCTTCACCATAATTTCAGTTTTAAATGGTGGTTTAGTATTGTATAAATCATGCACTATGTCCATAATGTAATATATAGAATTTCATTCTTAGCTGCCTTGTTTTATTTTGCAAACTCTATTTTTTTTTTCTTTTTCTTCATAGCTAGATCTGTGCAGCTACAACTGTAAAATTCTTCATGGTATCAGACCGAGGTTGTTAGGAAAATAAATGTAAGTTTTTGTTTGCAGGTATTGAAGATCAGAGCTTTCAAGAATGAAATTTTCAACGTCTTTCATTTTCATGCCATTCAACTATTTCAAATGGAAGCCAAAGATTCTGCTTCAACCCACAAGTAGAGGCTTGTGTCGAATAGTTATGGTAACAGAGGTTAAACCAAATTCTACATCACAAACAGGCCAAGGTCATGCTCTCTTCGCATGGGTCTTGCCTTCATTTTCTCTTTAGCGACACCATGTCAATGGACTTGTCATGCCTCTTTTTTCAACATTATGGAGGAGTTTTCTATTGTTCGTGTTGATGCTTCCTTGGTTCCACAATTGATCAATTTTATAGACAAGTGGCACCTGTATTTTCAATTTTCAATTTGCAATGTGTTCTTGCATGGTTGAGTAGTGTTGTTAGGGTCACTTGTACAGATTCATGTGTCATTTGTATCCTTGACTGATAGATGTTTTGCCTTTGTTTACCATCTATTCATTGTTTTGGGGGCACCTATGCAGATTATTGTCTTTTGTATATTTGATTGACAAATGTTTTGCCTTTGTTTGCCATCCGCTCATTGTTTGAGTAGTGTCATTGGGGGCACTCATGTAGATAGATTATGATCATCATCTTGGTTTGAGAGGATGTTCTTCATTCAACACTATGGCAACTATTATTCAACTGTTGTCCACAATTTTCTTATGTCTAAGAGGATGTTTCTTTAGTAATTCATATAGTTGCATCTTTGTTAGCGTATATTTTGAGGGGGGGTTTTGTTCCCACTGGGTTTTCCCACTTTCCTCTTTTCTTCCATTAATTTATTTATCTCCTTAGTTAGACTTAAGGGGGTGGGGAAGGGGGGTGTTAGCGCAACTTTTAATCTGCAATTATTTACGGTTCAAGTACCAGAGCACATGTGCTAGAAGGAAGAAGTACATCAATTTTTTTTGCAGGCATTGCAGATCAAGAGCTATTAGATAAAATGAAAATTTTTCATTAGTTTGGGGGTTGTCTCTAATGTATTTTTTGTAATCACGAACTGAGATGAAGTTCTATTTATGAGGGGGTTAATCATGTTTGGTAATTATTTTCATCCTTATGTTGTCAAGCTAACCTCAGAGAATTATGTCTTGGAAAGAAGGTATAGAGAATCATTGCATTGAGCAGGATCTACCATACTATCTCAATGGACATATTCCTAAGCCAAGCGACTATGAACAAAAAATTGCATGGTTTAATAGTAATGACATGGTCCACAGGTTAATGTGCATTACTATTTTAGAGGACATTCTACATCACATAGAGCACATTGAGTGCCCTTTCATTACTTGGACCATCATCCAACAATTATATGGAGACATTGATTCTTCATCTAAAAGTGATGTTTCCTTGGATAACCAGGCTTCTATGGATGATACTGAGATTTTTGTTGCCCCATCTGGTTTGGACACATCTTTCTTGGATGATCATTTTATTGATAACCCATATGCACCTATTATTTCTTCAGAGTTTAGAGTTGCTTTATTGAAAGCTTCCAATGGTTCTTTGCAGCAGGATCATTTATGTCTTTTGGGTTCAGTTCATTGGGATCAATTTTTATCAGACATCTCATTTTTGTTTGTAGAATACCTCATTTCAGATCTAGATGACAATATTGATTTCATTCATCTTCTCTTTGATGAAGGAGATTCTTCTTCAGTTGTTGTGAGGGAACCTTTTCACCCTCTTCTTCATTCTCTGTATGATCATTCCTCACAAATTGTTACGAGTTTGGATACATTTGCACAACATTTTGAGGAGATCTATTTTCCTTTTGAGGAGATACATGAGTCTTTTGATTGTTCTCTACATCAATTTCTAGGAGCTTCTAGATTGTCATATTCAACAATACCTGATTTGATTATGACAAGTTTCAGGATCAACACAGAAACTATGGAGCAAGATTCAAAGACATCATACATCTAGAGTTTTCTTACTACGTACTCTTTTCAAGATTGGGGAGACTTAATTCATACATCTTTGGTTTTATTTCTTCATAAGGGGAAGAATGTTGTTCAAAGATTATGGTCCACCTTTTACATCCAGTTTCGAGAATCTACCATTGACTGCACATTATGGAGGGATCCATCTTCTCTTCCATTTCACTTTCTTCGAGATCTTCTTGGGGTGAAAGAAACTATTGGAGTTGATGAAAAACTATCAACCCTACAACTCCCAAGAATCATTGCATGCAAACACCTGTCACATAAAGAGAGAAGCAAAAGCTATGGAGGCCAGAAACAACAAATCTGTGAAAGAGGAGACATCCTCAATTGATTCAATAATAGAATATAGAATACAAGATGATTAAAGATCAATCAAAATTAATTGACTAACAAATACAAAGAGATAAAACCTTATAAAAGGTGATCAAAATCCTCAAAAGGGGAGAAACCTAGGTTGCATGATAATAATTAATTATTATATGCCTAAAGTTTAACTTAAGTGAAATAGAGAAAATAAGTGACTTTAATAATTAAATCAAAATGATTTAAATTAATAAGTGAATTAACTTATTACTCTAATACCCCTCTTAAGATAAACTTAGGGAGAAGTTAAAAACCTAGAAATAACTGTTGAAAGTAGGAAGTGGGTCCTGACAACATGGCATGATCAGGTACCCAAGATACAAAATATATCTGTAAAGAGAAGAAAAGGAGAAAACCTAGTGGGAAAAATCTCTCCCCGAAAAGAGATGAAGACTAGTGAAGGACTGAAGAAGCCTCCAAACTAGAGAATGTCCCAGAAGATAGGAACAAAGAAAGAACATGAAGAACACCACTGAAGCATGAAGCTGCAAACACTGTCGAAGAATAACTGCTAGAACCTCCACTACATAATAGAATATGATCAACTGAGAAGACTGTAAACAAAGCCTAAAGAGTTGGTCAATCAAAGGTGAAAGGTTGCCTCCAAAACAAGAATCAAAGAGTGTCCATATGGTAAATGATCCATCTCACCAAAATGCATAGGTACCCAGCCACTGCATCCGCCTAATACATAGGAACAAATACTGAATACATAGCTCACTCCATCGAACCAAGGAAGCATTAGAACCAACAAGAGATACCCCCCATAATGCTGAGAAGGGAGAGACATGACAGGTACACTAAATCAAAATACCAAGAATAATTACACGATGAAGAACTAGGAACATAGAAAGTGCAGAAAAAGTACAAACATATATAAATGATGGTGTCGTGGAAGGATCACTCTCTTGACACACATCATGAGGCTAATATCATGGAAGGAACACTCACTTGACAGAGTTAGATGGAAAACAAAGCAACAACAAAACCCCCCATGACACTTTATAATGGAGTGCGAGTACAAAAAGGCACAAAAAGGTCCAAGATCCCAAGCATGCATTAGATGACACTTTATCTCAGTGCGTTTGCAAACAAGAAAAACTACAAAAATAGATGTCTACAATGCTCAAGAATGACAAGAAAGCTGTAGAAACATGAATAACAACTAAAAGGGAGCCATCACATGCAAGAAAAATGATCCCAAGATCTGAAACATCCAAGAAAATCACCAGATTAAAAAAAAGAAAAAACCTGAATAAAATATACTTGGAGCAGATGCTCGACGTTAGACCCATATAATAAGATAGAGCACTAAACCAGCTTTCCAACGACATGCGGAAGTCAAAAAATAGAGCCTGGTAGAGCAAGATATGGCTCCCAAAGTGCAAAAAAGAACCCTGACTTTGACTAGAAAAATAGCTACAAGACGGAAAAATTAGGAAACCAAACCTAGAAAATCAGATCAGGCTCGGAACCATCTTTTTGACGATATCTCGTTTGGCAAAAAATGCCTCCGTTTTCTCAAGATATGAGCAAAAAACTGATGATTGCTCCAAAACAATAAGAACCTCAAAAAATCTTAGCTAAATCTGGCAGAGCCCCACTAAATCTTTCGATGCCGCTAAATCAGGCAAAACTAATAAAAAATGCCCAAATTAGGGAGAGCTTCCAAGAATTTTTTTTTGATTTTTTTCTTTGCCTATTTGATGGTGTGAATTTCGAGATGACAGAAACTAAGGCATCGTGAAAATCGAGGCAATTTTTTTTGTCTCGAAAAGCATGCCAAAGTCGTGCATGCAAAAAAGAGGTCCTAGATTTCAACTATGTCCAAATTAGATGAGCATGAAAATAGGGTTTTTTGGGCCTTCCGAACGCAACCGTAAGTTCGGTTTGTGCCCAAGTGCTCCAAAAAATAACTCCCCCCAGACCCACAAAATTCTGAAGCAAAAAACCTCTTGAAAAACACAGATCTGAAGAACAAGGCCAAATCTCTCATGAAGAGAACATGGGCATGAAGATCTGGAGCTCTGATACCATATTGGAGTTGATGAAAAACTATCAACCCTACAACTCCCTAGAATCACCTGCATGAAAACACCTGTCATAGAAAGAGAGAAGCAAAAGCTATGGAGGCCAGAAACAATAAATCTGTGAAAGAGGAAATATCCTCAATTGATTCAATAATGGAATACAAAATACAAGATGATTAAAGGTCAATCAAAATTAATTGATTAACAAATACAAAGAGATCAAACCTTATAAAAGGTGATCAAAACCTTAAAAAGGGGAGAAACCTAGGTTGCATGATAATAATTAATAAAGAATTAATTATTATATGCCTAAAGTTTAGCTTAATGAACTAGAGATAATAAGTGACTTTAATAATTAAATCAAAATGGCTTAATTAATAAGTGAATTAACTTATTACTCTAACAGAAACTGTAGTACAATAGTTCTTTTGCTTTATTAGCATCTAATTTGGGTGGTTTTATTCCCACTGGGTTTTCCCTCTTTTCTCATTCCTTTCTCAGTTAGAATTAAGAGGTGGTGTTAGGGTAGTTAATTCTACCTCCCATTCACCTTTTCTTCTGATCCGTAATTTACAGAGAAAAGGTTGTTTAATTTCAATTTAGCGGTGTAACTGTAGATGACTGTCTACATGCATTACTGCGTAAACTAGGGATAATAATCTACATGCATTAATTCTATCTAGAGGACTGCAAATTATTCCTGTGCATTTCACCGTGATTTATTATTTTATGGGGTGATTAAATTTGTATAAATCCTCATGCTTTGTAATTACAAAATTATTAATGATCAATAGAATTTTCATTCTCAGCTCTGTTTTTTTCTTCTGTATTTTGTATTTGCAAGTTTTGTTCATCTTTTTCTTTCAGCTTAATCTAATTTATTTTGCAGTATTAGCTACAAACTTTAACATTCTCTTGTGGATAATACTTTGAGACGCACATCAAGAAACATTTCAATTATTCTAAAGCATAATGGAGATTTTCTTTTTAAAGGAATCGTAACAAGAGATTAATCTGAACTAGTGTACAACTTTTAATTAATTTCATTAGTATGAACAATCCACTGGATATGCAAAACTGAGATTTATTCATTCAATCCTAACAATGATGACAATCCATATGCATGGTACATAAGATCTACCCAAAAGACCCATAATGATGAAAGTGCAATATATAGAATGAGAATCCATAATATTTCATTTCTTTTAAACTTGATCAAGACAATATGGATGCATTACGATTTGATTAATTCCAAGAGTCTGAAGGAGAGAAGAATGCTATAAAAAAAATTCCATAATACATGCAGTTCTGATATTTCCTCAAGAAATGATTGTGATGAAGAAATCATGCCTGATTTGGTTGAGACGGAAGAAGACTTAAATACTCCCATTTTCAACAGCTCCCAATTCATGCATTACCAAATCCCATTTCACTTAGGCTCTGTACGGTTGCGGGATTTGAGGCGAAATTGGAATTTTTTAATTCAGAATTTGTTCAATCCATAGTTTGGTAGTGCAAAGCAGAATTGGAAGAGGGAGATGTATATCCTCATTTTGGCCCAAAATGAGCATATACATCTTCCACTTGAAAAGGTGGAATTGGAATTGTATCTTCCAATTCAATTTTTTGTAATCCACATTTTATAACATTTCGGGTCTGTCTGCAAAAATATTAAAATTTTGGGTCCGTATGCTTGATTCATCGCAACATTTTTCCCTCTTTTGCAAAGCATTTCTGCAGACGACATGACAGAGTTTTGCATTTTGGACGACGACAGAGTTTTCTATTGTGAGGACGAAAATGGTTTTGCATTTGAAAGGGTATGTTCTCTTTCATTTACGCTATTAGGGTCGTCCCTATTTACACAAAGCTCTCACTTTCTCATTAGAGTGAGTTTGGCTGTGGACTAGGTTTTTTTTGAAGAGCAATGGTTCTCATTCATCTTTCGGGTCAACCAAACGGTTTTAACTATATTTCAAAAATGAAAAAACAGACTAGAAACTTCTTGAATTTTTTAAATCCAACATTTTCTAATTCGTGCAACCAAACAGGGCCTAAAAGTGTTGAGAGAAGTCATCATTGATTGATGATTTTTGATGATGGAGGCAACTCCCCCCTCATTTCTGATGATCTCTATTCTAGAGGATAATTAACCATTGATGTCTCCCCCCTCTCCCCAAAAGAACAAGCCTCTATTCCTATATGAATCATCTACTAAAAAATCCTTGATACCAAAATCTCTCTACCCAAATACCCTAGTCGCCATCCCATTTTTTGAATCAAGAAGGAATAATCAATAGGTAATAATAGGCAAGAGTTTCATTGCATGGAAAAGATGACTCAACTCTAGCATTCGTTGTCGTTCAAATCCCCTTCCATTTGAATCCTTGCATTACATCTTTATTGTCAAAAGATATATTCATTAATATTCACATACTTAGAATACTGAGAATTATATATATATATA
>MU227817.1:1744544-1764682 GCA_018584345.1 Thuja plicata
TATATATATATATATATGAATAATTATTATGAATATGTTGCTCTATTAGAGAGAGAGAGAGAGAGAGAGAGAGAGAGAGAGAGAGATGTCACGAAGAACATTCTTATATTAGGTTCATAAATTCTTTAATTAGAACAAGGATAAAGAAATAACGACCAACCTACCATGACCAAGAAGACCAGGGCTAACAACCCTAACTCAAGACCCAATGACCAGATCTCAATTATGGGTTCCCGCTCAAATGACATTTTTGACCTTCATCATTTGTTCACATACCTTACGCTGATGATACTCTTTCTCCGCTTGCGAGATGGTCTCCTCTTGCATCCCCTAGCAAGGATAGATTAGATATCATTATCATTGTAAAATAATTTATTAACAAAATGAAAATGTACATTAATAATTCATAATTTATGAAGCTAAATAACTGAAATCACATGACCATTTAGCATCACATTTCACATGAAATAGTTATTACGGTTATTTAAATAAAAGGCTCATAAGGAAGGGATGTAACATATCTCCCCCTTTGTGAATCATCATCCTTGATGATTATTTTCATCAATGTACTATCATGGTATCGTAGAATTCATCACACATATTCATAATTTGAACAAGTGGGGAATTTTTTGAAGGATCTCCACATAATCCTCCCAAGTAGCACTTTCTCCTCCATATTGGTCTCATTGGACCTTTCATTGACTCACCACATGGTTACTTAAGCGTAGCTTACATACCCCAAGCACCTTGAGTGGCTCAATCTTTACCACTCCTGGATCCTGCACCTGCAAGGAGTTCCAACCAACTATATGTTCAAAATCTATCATATATATCTTTAAATAGGAAATATGAAAGACATTATAAAATCAAGCGAGAGCTAGTCGTAGAGAAATTCCGCAAGCTGCTGGATTGATAACTCTAGGACCTCAAATGGTCCATCATATCTAGGTGTCATTTTGGAAAACTCTGAAACTTAATGAATCTTTTTTAGGATTTAATCCTTACACTAGTACATTTGGGGAAAATTTACTATGGGGTAAAAGTACGAAGCTGTGTCGCACTTGAGGACCTTTTTCATAGTTTCAGCCGAAATTGTTTTGGCTGGAATTTTTTCAGCCTTACATACATGGCGCAAACGCGGCACCATGTGGCTTCAATCTGGCAAATGAGTTATGACTAAAATAGGTTCGACCGAACCAGTTCTGACCAAAAATTCATGAGTAAATATAAGCCAACTATGTTTTATTGATGAAGAATTGGCACACATTTTTATAAGGGGTTTTGCTTGGAACTGGTTCAGCCGAACCAGTTTCAGCCAAAACTGCCTATGTGGCATCCTATGTGGTAGCCAAATAGGCAAAAATTTCAAAATTGCAAAACTTCTCACTTATACAACTGATTTCTCCATCAAAACTCAACTTTCTTTAAAATCTAAAAATACCCTTCTGGAGAACTCGGAGTCAAGATTATGGTCATATAATTTTTATATTGTTTTGAGTACATATAATATATTATATGTTAAAAATACTGTATGTATTTAACATTTAAGAACATGCTCGTTCAAAAAAAGAAAATAAATAAATAAATCATGTCGGAAAAATTTAAAACTTATATTTAACACTAGTATTTAACACTAGAGGAGAGAGTCCTCTTCAAGAAGATATAATTTTTTTTCTATATGGTGTATATTTTCTAGGGAAAATTAGGCGGGAGACAAAAATTGTTAATTTCGGGTAACTCTGACTTTGAATAGTTATAACAGACAAAATTTCATACTGAAAACCAATCTTTCTTTTTTTCTACACTAGTTATACATTTCATCTAAAAAATATTTTGAAATCAAAGGAAAATAATATTATTTGCATATATTTTTTTGGTGGGAACAAGACCCTAGATTTTCAACATTTTTCAACAATCAAAAAATGGACTTCAAAAATTAAAACAACATGTCAATTCTTATTCAATTTTTTTAAAAAAAATTATAGGCATAAACTACATCCAATTTTACACATTTCATTAGTTCACATCATTTTCAAATTCTAAACACAAATGCCAATTTTATATCGTTAAAGTTGAACGATTTTGTATCTTGTGGACCCTTTCCTTTATAAAAGTGTGACACAGGTTTGTACTTTTACCCTACGACCATTTCTGAAGGCTATGGTATTTATTTTTCTCCGTCAAATTTTACAAAGGGATTTAAAAAAAAAAAAAAAATTGCCCGTGTTCGTCGTAATTCCGATGACAGATGATGACGTAGTAATTCTGACGCCCACAGGCATTACTTATATAAAAAAGGTAACGTTATCTTATTTTCCTGTGAGCCCTTGTAAGATCGAGACCAGATCAAATACATCAACTACTAGGTATTCACATGTGTTTATGAATCTTTCTCTATGAAATTGCTTCCCCTTGAATTGTTTCTCTCAGACCATGTTTATAATCATGTTTTCTTTGCTGTGACCACATATTGTTATTGGAGCCACCAAAATGAGTGGTATTTTCCTATACTAACACTTCATCAGATCTGCATACTTCAGGAGATAGGAGAACATGTATCTTTCAAGAGTTGGCTATGAGTCCTTTCATTTAAAGTGCTTTTAATCTCCATAATTCACGTGTTTGAGAGATTCACAAAAAAATAGTGTTCCCTTCGTGGAAACCCTATTCAATAAATTATTATGATGTGAGTATTTAATATAAATGTTAAAGCATAAATAATATTACGGTATGAGTATTTAAGACCCAAACTTGAAAGAATCAAATCCATCGAACGCTGATGCCATCTATACACAATCTCATTCTCATTTTTCTTACCACACACAACCCATGCCGATGCCTTCTGTACACAATCTCATTCTCATTCTACAAACCATAAAGAGCCCCTAAAGAACCCCTATACCCCTCTACAAAATCCCTCAACCTAAAAAGAACAATTCAACATTCAAAACAAAAACCAAAAACCTCATTTGTGTCAATAGGAAAATTGTGAACAACTGAAGGAAGAAGAGCACAGCTGGATGATCCACCTCTCATAGTGGTAGTGACACAGAATCATATTTTCATCAAGTTTTAGGAGAGGCTGATTAGGGACAACTGCACATTAGTATTTCTATATATTTCATAGTTGTCTTTTGTAGTTGAAACCTGTGGCCTTTGGGCATTTTGATGTAATTTTTATATAATATGTCACGTGTTTTGTCAACGAATGTATTTAAATTTTGTTAAAACTTCATTTGTCTATTTGTTTCTTTGCGTTAAGGTTCTATGATGTATATATTGATTGCTTGATCAATTCTATGATATTAATATTTGAAATTGTCTATTTTTTTAAAATTATCTATTTTTTTATTAGCCATCCCCCACCATCCCCTAAAAAATGGCAATGAGATGCATCCCAATCTCCAAACCCTCATATAGAATAAGATGCATAAAAAATGTGTAATTCTTGAAATGTATGGATTCACTATCCCTCTTAATGGAAGCTAGACCTTTGTTGATTTCATTTTCCAAATAATCAATACAATCAAAGGGATGAGCAATATAGCTATGTATGTTTGTTGTTAACACCACAATAGCTATCAATAACTATATGCGAGCCTCTAAAACCAAAAGTGACATGAAAATTAGTAGGTATATTAGTTGTATTCTTCAAACAAATCTACTTAAAATGAGGAATTTTTATCATCTACAAACACCTATAAATTATCTTTCTCAACCCTTGGCTTGTGTTAGAAAAACAAAACCATTTTTCATTTTGACCTTGGGTTTAAAAAGTTCTTCATGCTACATCTTGTTTCTCCATACTTTCCCATTCTGCCTTGTGCCCTTCATCTTCATCTTGGTCTTGCCACTCCTCGGAAATGAAACTCCTTCATGTTGTTTTTTGCTCTTGCATCTTGCTGGTCAATGTGTCAACATGCACGTGTGTTGAGCATTACAAACTGACTACACACTGTCTTAGAACAGTGACTGGGTAGTTTGAAGGAATTTTTCCATAGCAGGTGATGATAAATGTTATGAGGGTTGAATGTAACCTATTAGAGATTTAAGAGGACGTCCAAGTTGTTAGGAATAACAGTCCATCAAAACAATTGAGAGGGGGGTTAATCAGTTGTGAGACATTATTAAACATTAAAAATTATAAACCAAAACTTTAATCCAAATGATAACACAGTAAATGAAACACCATAACACAATCCTTTGTTGTCGAGAAAACCTTGTTAAAGGTAAAACCTTGGTGGGAATCAACACCCACAAATAGTGTATTGAAAGTATAGTATCCTTGCTAAAAGATTTAGCCATGTTAGGAGCTTATTAATGCATTAAAGTACATAGTCCCTGTTAAAGGACATACCTTGTTAGGAGTCAAGAGTAACAATAGGCTCACTGCCCAGGCACACTACCTAAAGAAGGTCAAATCCACCTTCAGGACTTACTGTCTGAATTACAAGTGTATATGAAATATACAATCAAATGAACTGTCTGATAGAAACTATCTTTGCTTGATCAGTTCCAATGAAGTCTTTTAATCACATCCTCTTCTCTACATCTAGCATAATTCACACAAAGAAGCTCACAACTTACACACTTCACTGTTACCACACTCTCCTAAAAAGAAAACAACTTTCTTTTAATTTCTTTTATACATATTTACAATAAGCAATTAGGTCGGCCAATTAAGACTTCCCGAATGCACAAATAATTACTTAACCCCTTTCTAAGATACACATTATACCTATAACAAGTAAACATCAATTATAAATCATAAAATATAATCCAAGATCCATAATCCATGCTCTCAATCCATAATACACACTCCATCTAAAAAAATTCATGTTACATAATTACACAACACTTTCGGTTCACAAACTAATAATTCTTCACACGTGCAAGCCCAGACTAAGAAGTCTTAGTCAGATCACCTTCATACTATCTTCAAACTCTACATAAATTTGAAAAACCAAATTCCATACCATTCAAAAGATATAATTAAAACATCACAAACTGTCTCTCATAAACTCTGTCAAAATATGATCTTCAATGAATCTCGAGTAACTATCACTAGCAATTGAATCTATGTACGCGCTCTTAACCACATCATCAGGATACTATCTAAAATACATTCTCAACTGCGCATAACCTCATCTGCAATTCTCTTTTTGTGCTAACTCAATCTCTGTCTGCTACTCTGTCAATCTTCACTAAAACACTATGCTGATATCCAAATAGTATGTTGACATCAATGACAAACATAGTCACTATTGTAACATATGAAAACTCCCGTAATGCTAACAATCCCCCCCTTTGGCATTGATGACAACATAGATGAAAAACATCCAATGTTCCATGAATCCAAAACTCTGCTACTGCTCTTGTCTTCATCAATCATTGTCTTCCTCATTCTATATATTGTTCCTCTTTTTCAATGTTTCCACTATTTTTCAAGTTGTTTATCCTTTTGTTTTTCATGTATTCTTCTCCCCCATTGACATCAATGAAAAAAGGCCTCACTATTTCAATCCAATACTAGCTCGAATGTCCAATGACACTGTTGAAAATACCACTTACCAAGAGTCCTCCATGACTCATCTCAAACACAGATACTCCCCCATAGAGGAAGCATCAACAATCAATCCAAAAGAATACAATGCTCTATGCCACTGGACTGATGCAACCACTGCATCACTGCTCAAAATTAGGTTGGGGCATAACCCAAAGCATACCTCTCAAATAATCAAATGTATCCTTAGGTAAAGGCTTTGTAAAAATATCTGCTATCTGCTCTTTTGTACTAATATACTCAAGTCTGACTTCTTTCTCTACAACTTTCTCTCTTATAACATGATACTTTATCTCTATATTATTTGTCTTTGAATGTAATACTGGGTTCTTTGACATACTATACTTGTGTTATCACAGTGTATGATAACATGTTCCTTAAGTTCAATTCCAATATCTTTCAACATTTGTTTCATCCACATTATCTGATTGTAATTATTTGCTGTTGCTACATATTCTGCTTTTGCTGTGCTCTGTGAAATATAATTTTGTTTCTTACTTAGCCACAAAACTAATCTTTCTGTAAGAAAAAATACCCCAAATAGGTCTGTTGTTCTCTGAAGTCGGCCCCAAATAGGTCTCCTCCAGAAAATGCCACAACTGACGTCACCAAGAGTCTCGCGACCCAAGAATTATAACACACATTACTCAACATGTATTTTTCCATTCCCCAAGCTCGCATTACATGAATCCACATCACACACAACTTATCCTCAAAACCCAGAGACTAACTCTATCAGAGATCACTGTCACTATCCAGTACCCAATCTTCACTAAAACATCTGTAACTTACTCAATCTAAAACATTAAGCCACACGACCTTAGACATAAGATCACAATACATCCCTGTACACATCATCATCTTTGCACATTTTGAATCAACAATACAATACCTGTACACTTATGCCAATCAACTAAGAAACAGTACTAACCAGTATGTTCTACCTCAATAGAAACATATGTTGACATTAGTGACAAAACATGAATGCCAACAATAACATCATAAACAAATTCCAACAATATCCCCCTTTGGCATTGTGGCAACATATGGGAAAATCAATCAACCCAAAAGTACTTTCTCTCAATACAATCTTCTCAATATCCTCAACACAACTCTCCCTAAAATAGTAGGGATTTTCACATTGAATCTCTCCCCCTTTAACAACAATGGAAAGGGGTGTGATTACTCTACTTCTGACCATCTTTTCTCTGCAAGGTGTAGCTTTTTAAAATCTCCGTGCCTGCAACAACAAGGTGCAAAATCACCCAAATGTGTTCTTTATTGTTCCTGTGATCACTCCCCCTAAGGAGTAGATCCATACATCAAGTCCAGAAAATGATATAGCTTTGAAAGCCACTAGACTGATGCATTCTTGCATCAATTTAGTTCTCGCAAGGAGGGGATCTCACCTCAAGCATACCTCTAAGATACTCAAAGGCATCCTTTGGAAAATGTTTTGTAAATATATATGTTATTTGTTCCTTTGTGCTGATATACTCCAATCTAATCTCCTTCTCTGCAACCTTGTCTCTCAAGAAATGATACTTAATGGAAATATGTTTAGTCTTTGAATGCATAATTGGATTCTTTAACATATTCACTGTGCTAGTGTTATCAAAATGGATAACCACTAGCTCATCAAAAGTTATCCCAATGTCCTTCAACATTTGTTTCATCCAAATAATATGTGTAAAATTTATAGCAGTAGAAACATACTTTGATTAAGCATTAGACTGAGCTATATAGTCCTACTTTTTACTTAAACAAGAAACCAATCTTTTCCCAAGAAAGAATGCACCGCCACTTGTACTCTTTCTGTCATCAATATTTCCTGCCCAATCAACATTAGTATAAGCATGCAAAACAAAATCATCAAATTTTTTATACCATAATCCATAATCCAGTGTTCCTTTCAGGTATCTAAACATTCTTTTTACAATAACAAGGTGTCTCTCTTTAGGATCTACTTGATATCTTTCCACAATTCCAACTGCATTAGCAATATCTGGTTTAGTGTGATTCAGATATTGTAAGCCTCCAATCATAGATCTGTACTCTGTCTGAAAAACACTATGAGATTCATCAGTAATAGTAAGCTTGTGACCAGTAACAATAGGTGTTCCAATAGGTTTACAATATTCCATTCCAAAAATTTTCAACATTTCCTTAAGATACTTGGTTTGAGAAATAAAAATACCATTCTTGTTCTAATTGATTTGCAGTCTAAGGAAAAAATTATCTCACCAATCATTGGCATCTCAAATTCATTTTCCATTTCCTTAGAGAATTTTTTAATCATTACATCATTTCCTCCAAAAATGATATCATCAACAAAAACTTCAATTATTAATATTCTATCTTCACTAGTTCTTAAGTACAAATTACTATCTGCATTACCTTTTTTGAAACCAAGACGAAGTAGATACCTTTCCAATCTAGCATACCATGCTCTAGGTGCTTGTTTCAGTCCATACAAAGCCTTCTTCAACTTGAAAACCATGTCCTCATCTCCTGTTAGAGGAATCCATCAGGCTGTTCAATATATACTTCCTCTTCTAGATCTCCATTCAAAAATACAGATTTCACATCCATCTGATATACTTTGAAGTCTTTGTGTGCAACATAAGAAAAAACAAACTTATAGACCCGAGCCTAGCAACATGAGAAAATTTTTCTTCAAGTTCTATGCCTTCTTGTTGCGAGTAGCCTTTACAAACCATTCTTGCATTATTTCTTACAACCATTCCTTCTTTATTCATCTTTTTTTATGAAAACCCACTTAGTTCCTATAACATTCTTATCTTTAGGTATAAGAACCAGTTCCCAAGTGTTATTTTTCTTTATCTGTTCCAATTCTTCCTGCATAGCCTTAGTCCAAGATTCATCTCTACATGCCTCATCAATATTTTTTGGTTCAACTTGAGAAATTAAACAAATTGCATCTCTTAATCTTGATCTTGTCATCATGCCTTTATTTGTATTGCCAATAATTTGATTTTTCAGGATGGTTTTTTCTTAACATACCTCAGAGTCTTAGGAATTTTAGTAGGATTATTTGTGGCACAAGGTAAGACAAGAACAACTAGGGCCAAAGGAAAACCCAACTATCCATCCACCTTGCAGATTAACCACAATGGAAGCAAACAACACAGAGAAAAACACCAAGGAGAGAAGGAACAAAAATATTTCTTTATTGACTCATTCAATTACAACATACATGCACGACTGTGAGGCCTTTCAGGTTAAGGCCAAAACAAATCAGATTTTTTTATCTTCTACCTTCTCATATCATTTTCTATCTACTTTCTCTACCTCCCATCTATCTAACCTACACATAGACATCCTAATTTATACTTGCCAAAGCAGCTTACAAAAGATTCTAGACTATTACAAAGATGGAAGGCTGACCAAAAAATGGTCCGCACACATCCCAAGATAAGATCCTAATATTAAATATAGAACCCAAAATTAAATACATAAGTCGGCTCCAACAAGAACCAATCATAGACAAACTCAGTCAAAGAAGAACCAGGTATCAGGTTCACTCGGCACAGGAAGGAATGCTCAGCCAACACTGGACAACTCGACACAAACATGAATGATCGACAATACTGCAACTCGACACTTACTGGAAGAATGAACAAAGATGAGTAGGATAGAAAGGAAACCTAGGATGCTCTTGCATCAGACAACTGGGGTTGAAAGAAATGATTCCCCTGAATCATTGAGATATCACAACCTGAGCTGAATCCAACTCAGATTGAGAAATCCATGTAGCATCTTCAACTTTCCTAATCTTCAACTTCACCAAATATTCATAGTAATCTTTTCCTCTTGCTCTTATACCAATCCTCTTATCCAATATTTGTTCAACCTCTTCAACCTGCTTCTTAGGATAATCATCTGGTATAACAAGTTCATTATTTGACTCATGATACTTATGAAAATCAACAATATTGGATATAGGAGATATATCCATGTCATCAGGTAACTCAACTTCATAAGCATTACCATTTCCAAACTTCCTCAGAATTCTACAAGGACCAAACTTCTTCATTTTTAGCTTACTATATGTTCCAACAGGAAATATGCCCTTCTTCAAATGAACCATCACCTCATCACCAACTTAAAAGACATGATGTATCCTAAAATTTTCAGCATTTTCCTTATATTTATGATTACTTTGTTCCAACTTCAACTTCACTTCCTCATGTAAAGACTTCATAAAATTAGCAGATACTTCCCCTTCAGAACTTCTCTTTTCTTCTCCAACAATATCCCTCAAATCTAATACTCCTCTAGGCTGCATTCCAGTAACAATCTCAAAAGGTTTTTTCCTGTACTCCTATTCACAAAATTATTATATGCAACCTCAGCTTGTGCCAATATCACATCCCAATTACTTAGGATATCTCCAACTAAACATCTCAACAAATTACCCAAGCTTCTATTCAAAACTTTTGTCTGTCCATCTGTCTGTGGATGGAATGTAGAACTGAACCTCAACTCAGTATCTATCTTCTTCCACAAAGCCCTCCAAAAATAATCAACAAACCTGCTATCTCGGTTAGAGATAGTACTTCTCGGTAATCCATGCAATCTAACAACTTGTTTGAATAAAATCTCAGCAACATGCACAACATCTGATATCTTCTTACATGGTATGAAATGTGCCATCTTAGAAAATCTATCCATAACAACAAATATCAAATCATACCCTCTTGCTGTCTTAGGTAATCCAAGAACAAAATCCATACTGATGTCACTCCAAGGTTTCTCAGGAACAAAAATAGATGTATACAATCCATTATTTTGACTTACTCCTTTTGCAACTTGAAAAATTTCACAACTCCTTAAAAAATTCTGAACATCCTTATACATATGTGGCCAATAATAGTTTTCCTTAAGAAAACTCAATGTCTTATCAATTCTAAAATTTCCAACCAATCCACCACAATGCTTTTCCTTAATCAAATTAATTCTCATGGAACTTCTTGGTATACACAACTGAATTCCTTTGAACAAAATACCTACTTGAATGAAATACTCCTCAAACTTACTCGATTGTTCTAATAGATTTGGTACTCTGCACTCTCTGCATGCCTCAAAAAAATCAAGGTCAGTATCATACAACTCCTTCATCTCATCAAAACCAAGAACTGCAACCTTCATCTTGGTCAACAAAGAACGTCTTCAGTTCAGTGCATATTCAACTCGGTTAGTAACTCCACTCTTATGATTGATAAAAAATGTGAAACTCTGTAAATATTCAACCCACTTCATATGTCTCTGATTCAACTTATGTTGAATTCCCAAATACTATAAAGCTTTATGATCAGTATATAACACAAAATCCATAGGAAACAAATAATGTCTCCACTTTTTCAAAGCTTGAACAATAGCATAAAAATCTTGATCATACACAAAATACTCCCTTTTAGCATCATTCAACTTCTCACTTAAGAAAGCAACATGTTTACCTTCTTGACTCAACACAACTCCTATTTCACTACCACTTGCATCACACTCAACTTGAAATACCTTATTTAAATCAGGTAAAGCTAACACAGGTAACTCTACAACCTTTTGTTTCAAAGTCTCAAAACTCTTGTCAGCTCCATGTGTCCACTTAAAATCCTGTTTATCTCCTCTCATATTCTCAATCATAGCATTATAAAAAAAACTGAAATTCTTAATGAACTTTCTGTAGAAACTACCCAAACCAATAAATGATCTTACCTCACCCACATTATTAGATCTAGGCCATTCTAGAATTGCTTTAACCTTTTCAGGGTCCATTTTCAAACCACAAGCTGAAATTACAAATCCTAAATACACAATCTCTTCTTGCTTAAAGGAACACTTCTTCAGATTAATCAGTAGCTTCTCCTCCTTTAGTCTTTGCAACACTTGTCTAATATGCTCAAGATGTTCTTCCTTAGCCTTACTAAATATCAGAATATCATCCAAATAAACAATCACAAACTTACCCAAAAATCTCTTGAGAACTTCATTCATCAACCTCATGAAAGTAATAGGTGCATTAGTCAAACCAAAAGGCATAACCAACCACTCATATAAACCTTCTTTTGTCTTGAAAGCAGTCTTCCATTCATCACCTTCTCTGATTCTGATATGATGATAGCCACTTTTCAAATCAATTTTGGTAAAATACTTTGCTCCACTCAAACAATCCATTATATCATCCATCCTCGGCATATGAAACCTATAATTCACTGTTATCTTATTGATAGCTCTAGAATCAATACACATTCTCCAGTCTCCATTCTTATTAGGTGCCAATACAATAGGTACAACACATGGACTCAAGCTTTCTCTGATCAAACCTTTCTACATCAACTCCTACACTTGTCTGTTAAGTTCTTCATTCTTAGTATGTGTCAATCTATATGGTGATTTATTCATAAAACTAGCTCTAGGAATCATATCCATACAATGAATTATACTTCTAAACCATCAGGAATTTCCTCTATAAAAATCTCCTTGTATTCATTCAACAAGTTTATAATTTCTGCTGGCACTCAGTCTCCACTATCTTTTATTGCTCGACATTTACTATTTTATGTCAATCAACCATTACTATACCCTGTCACTCAGCCATTATTACCATAACTTGGCTTCTTAGGGATTATAACAAAACAAACTTGGTTCTTCTTCATTTTTTTCTCAAACTGCTTTCCATTAACCATACAAATTTTCACAGTAGTACAGTTTATGTCATCTAGAACCTCAGTTTTTCCCATTCACCCAAAGAGTATATTGATTCAATCTACCATCATGCACAACATGTCTATCATACTGCCAAGGTCTACCCAATAGAATATGAAAACAATCCATAGGCATAATATCACATAGATTTTCATCAAAGTAATTTCCAATCTTGAATTTCACAACACATTGCTCACTTACCAACAATTTATGCTCATCCTTGATCTATGAAACATGATAGGGTTTAGGGTGTCTCAACCTCTGTAATTGCAACTATGTAACTAGCTCCTATGATGCCAAATTCACTGAACTACCACTGTTAACAATCACTTTGCAACATTTTCCTACCATCTTACATTTGGTCTCAAAAAGACTTTTCCTCAGAATAGGTTCTTCATCCACTCGGTTATTACACAAAGCTCTCCTTACCATCAGGTTTTCTCTAGCCTCAGGTCCACTTGGGGAACCCTCAAGATATTCTTGTAGCACAACATTTCTATGAATTTTTCCATTCCCATCAGTGTGTCTACACTCGAAATATCTATGCCCTTCTTTGCCACATCTAAAATAATTACCACTAAAACCACCTCTACCTCTTCCTTAGTATGAACTAGTACCTTATCGATAAGAACTACCACCTTTCCACTCGGTATTGCTTTTATCTTCATTTTTCAACTCAAATTTTCCCTTATCTTGCATAGAATTATCAGATCTACCACATACATCATAGGATCTACCCCTGCCTCTCTGGAATCTACCACCTCAACCTCTCTATCTTTGTTCATACTTCTTTGTCAAGATCCCCTCAGCTTTCAAGGCATATTAATATGCTTCTTCCACACTATCCAATTTCAAAAAAATTATTTCATCTTGAATTCCAGATCTTAATCCATTAAGGTACCTAGAAAATTTCTCAACCTCATCATCCACATGTCCAAGTGTGATGTATAATATATAGAATTCCTTAGTGTATTCCTTCACAGTCATGTCCTTTTGTCTAAGGTTTTGCATCTTCCTCAACAAGCTTACTTGGCAATCAACATGAAGGAACTTCTTCTTCATCTTGTTCACCATTTTCAACCAGGTTATGATCTTTTCCTTTCCTCTTTTTTTTCTATCAGTTTGCAAATGCTCCCACCACAGTGAGGCATGCCATTTCACCCTAGTGACTACAATTTTCACCTTCCTATTATCAGGATTACTTTCAAACTCAAAGAAATTTTCCTTATCAGAGATCCAATCCAACACAACATTAGTATCCAACTTGCCATTATAAGGAATAAATTTAACAGTAGGCTTTGAATGTGCTCTAGTCAATAATCTCAACAATATTTCCTTATCTCGATCTTCCTCAGGCTCTGGATCTGGTGCCATTGCTTCTACATCACTCACATCATCAAGATGCGCTCTTCTCCTCTGGGATGTCTCCACAACATCTAATCTGGTTGCAATTTTCTCAACATGTCCATTATGGCATTATCAAGATTTCTTCTAACTTGTACCATCTTGATGAATAGGTTCCTACAAGATCGTTACCCTCTGCAAGTTATAGGTCAAATCCACATATCTACCACCCTACAACCAAATCCAAATTAGGGTTCTACACGATCCAATCTCCTCAAGGAAGAACTTTGCTCTGATACCGCATGGCGCAAGGTAAGACATGAACAAATACAGCCAAAGTCACACCCAACTATCCAGCCACCTTGCAGAGTAAACACAACGGAAGCAAACAACACCAAGGAGAGAAGGAACAACAATATTTCTTTATTGATTCTATTGGCTCTCAAAAATGATGGATGGGATTTGGCCAACTGACAGGTACAGATTGATACCTCTGCAATTCTAGCTCAATCAAGCCAAGGTTGGTAGGCCTAAATTAACCTTAAAAAATCAAATTTTCTATGTCGCACAACTGCGTACACAAACAAACAAAATTCCTCCCAAGGTGGTGAATGATCCTTGGAGGAAAACAACAAATATCCTGATAATTTTATTATAAAAATTGACTAAAATGATAATCACTACTATCCTAATTGTAAGGGTTTGAAATAAATGATTTAATAATCTACAAACTACAAAGCATGAACTTAATATAACAATTTCCAAATAGTAATTAGATCAGTGCCTTCTAAATACTTGGGCTATAGACTCAGAAAACTTTCAATCCTACGTACGATCAGAGACGGTTTAAAAAAAAAACTTGCTTTAAAAAGACAAGACCATCATTTCAGAGGCTTCCACTTAAAGTATAATTCAAATCAGATTATACAACCAGTTCTATCAAATTTAACTCTATTCAAGAGACCAACAGAAATAGAGGAAAGACTTACACAGACCTTTCTACTGATATTGGAAATGTATAGTGATTTTGAATTATAACACCTAGGAAATTTAACACAGTGAAAAAATCTATTAAACAAAATATCTGAAAGACCAATTGAAAGCATACATATAACTTATAACCACAAATAAAAAGAAAAGCACTTATCTCTATTGATATTGAAAAACTGGTACATAAAAGTTCAGATTTGCAGTCGTGAATTCCATCTCTCTCTGGAGTTTCACAAATTATTTCTAATTGTATCATTTGAAGGTTAAATGACCCAATATTTATATCTGTTTCAAAAGTTTCCCGTGAAAGGTCATACCCTTTCGTAAATACCTAATCCTACAACTACCGGGCTAAATAATTACAATAATTTAACCATATATATGGTTTAAGGGAATACAATAGTTCCCGTATTCACAAATTTTCAAATATGTGTTTGTCAAATCTTTGGATAATTTGCTCGGTTATCATCACCTGTTTTGGATATAAATCTCCTGCACACCAAATAAAAAATGAGGTATTTTAAATAAACTTTGGCTTAGGGCTCATTATAATATTTTCAAATTTCTAAAATGACCTCCATGTTAAATATTAGTTTTAATAATATCTAATAGTTTTAAAATCAATAATATATCAAAGTAAATTATCAAGAGGGCCATAACATAAAAACATTTGTTATAATGTATATAAATGTTACTTTGAGAAAATAAGCAAAGTACTAGTAAGATTTAAAATTATTATATTTATCAATTGTACTCTTTTATTCACCAAAGTACAAAATCCTATTAATAAGACAAACTCTAAAATCCATTTATCTTCAAAACATACACAACATCATATTAATAAGAAGGGATAATGTAATCTATATTTTAATTTAATTTTTGATTTTCAGATAAGAATACATTTCCCTCTTACCAACAAATAATTCCCACCCTAAAATGCATAAGGGATAAAATTTACCCTAAGATAACATTTAAAAGATTTTCAAAATGTAAAAGAATATTTGTCTCATATGGATAAATATATTTCTAAATCCTATGGTATTATAATTATAAACATTATGATTCACCCTAGAAATACAAAATACAATGTAATACTTACCCTAAAATGCTATCTCAAATAATTTACATAGGGCAATTAAAACAATGCTAAAAAGAAAATCATGTTTATGAAAAGCAAAATCTTATCTTAATCTTTTAATATCACATAAGATAAAAGTAATGAGATAATACACTTTTCTCTAACAAATAATTTCAAGAAATCATATAGACTATCTGGTTAGAGGGGGGAAGGGTAGGTAGGTAGGAAAAGGGGTTGGCTTGAGAGGTCGAGTGTTCAACTCCCGATCGCCACCCTTTTGCCCAACATTATTATTGTTCTTTTATAATTATTTTTACTTTAAAAAAAATTGCATTTAACCCATTGAAATAAAATATTTAATTTTTTCTCATAAACATAAAAATGGAATAATGACAATTATTGAGACTCTTTTAATTGTTAAATTTTTGAAAATAGGGATCTAATATAAAAATGAAAATAAATATTTTACTTCCCTGATAATTTTGCATATATTTGGGCCTGAATTTTTAGGTGCCAACAGTGGCTCTTAATGGGGACGTGGATTCATGCCTGGATGCAGCGAGATTCCTATTATCTATGGAAGAAGCAGACCATAGTAAGAAAAGAATCATGAAACTAGGACAAAACAAAAATAAAGTACAAGTTTAGAGAATACTTCCTGTTTCAAGAGAAGAAAGGTTTCAAATACTGACTATGGGTTGGGAACTCCTAAATGGTTTCATCAGTGTCTTGTAAATGGTAATAATTTTCACCTGCTTTTGAGACGACCATGTAAGGTCCTAACCATAATGCATCAAACTTACCATGCTTTCCTTTACCTTGGTCTTTTGCATTCCATTTCAGTACCCAATCACCTTCTCCAAAAGACCCGTTAGACATTTTCTTGTCATGAAGGGTCTTAATCTGTCATTGTTGTTGAAGATTTATTTCTTGTTCTCTTCTTCTCATCTCATCTAACTCTGCTAATTGGATCAACTTGTCCTCCATAAAATTTATGTCTTCAAGCTCTTCTTCTTGAATGAATCTATAAACTGGCAATAGATTATTTAATGGTAACCTTGCTTGTTTCCCATAAACCAATTCATAAGGAGAAAAACCTGTCGATCTTTTTATCGTCACCCTATCTGCCCATAAAGCCAAGTTTAATTTTGAGTCCCATGCCTTCTTATTATTGCTCAACATTCTCCTAATGATCTTTATTATATTCTTATTGCTTGATTTTTCTTGACCATTCCCTTGCGGATGGTATGGGGAAGAGTATGATAAGTTGATACCATATTTATTGGGTAAAATTCACAAAATTCCTTAGATCTTAAACACATACCATTATCACAAAGGATCTTGCAAGGTACTCCATATCTAGTAAGTATGTTTTCTGTCAAAAACTTGATGACCACCTTACTTGTGGCTTGTCTTGTAGGTATAGCTTCAACCCATTTGTAAAATAATTTGTCATAGTCAATATCCATTTATGACCTCCACTTGAAGCATCTAAAATCTCCCCAATAAATTCTATTCCCCACATTTTGAAAGGTTCTTCAGTCTGTAAAGGAATAAGGGGTAATGCACCATTGTATTTCATTTTTCCTAAGAACTTATGACATGATTCACACTTCTTAAAATATTTGTAACAATCCTTGAATACACAAGGCCAATAATACCCAGCTTGCAATATCTTATGAGCTATTGTCTTAGTTGAAAAGTGACCACCACATACCCCATCGTGTAATTCTTTTGTAACTGACTTAGCCTGACAGGTGTCTAGACAAAATAAAATGATACCATCATTATTTTTCTAATATAGATCTCCTTGAATCAGCACATACCTTGATGCTTGCAACTTTGTAGTTATTTTTTGATTATCACTTAAACCTTCTTGACACTTCATATATTTTAAGAAGTAAACTATGTCTGTGTACCATGGACAATGTTCAATGCTAGTTCCTGCATTCTCCAAATCCACCAATTTTATTTGGGTTGCATCTAAATTTATTTCTGCCATGAGTCTAGCCAACCCTTGTCCTCTTACTAACTTAGTGATTTGAATTTCAACATCAAATTCTTGTACCTGGTTAATCCATCGACATCTTCTACTTGTGATTTCTGATTGCCTCAATATGTCTTTAGTTGCTACATTAGGTACGTATGCCACAATCTTAGCTCCAACTAGATAACGTCTGAATGACTTCACTTCTTTTACTAATGCATAAGCCTGTTTCTTATGTATATCATAGTTTATCTCAAAATATTGTAAAGAGTTACTGAAGAAGGCTATTGGTTACTCATGTCCTTCATCATTTTTCTGTAATAGGACAACTACAATGGTGTGAAAAGAAGCAAAGAGAACAATTGAAATGGTTTTGAGAAATCAGAAGATTTCAAAACTGGAGCTTTCCATCATTGCCTTCTTAATGTTATAAAAAGCCTCTAAGGCCTCATCTATCCATTTTAGAACTGCATTCTTCTTTAGCATCTTTGCAATAGGTTTAACAATTTCTGAAAAATTTGAGATAAACATCCTCGCAAAGTTGATTTGTCCAAAGAAAGATTGAATCCCCTTAACATTTCTAGGAATCTGGATCTTATCAATTGCTTCAATCCTTTCTGGGTCTATTCTTACTCCATCTCTAGATACAATATGTCTAAGAAGTTTACCTTCAGTTACCCCAAAATGACATTTCTTTGGGTTCAAGGATATCCCATACTCAAGGGCTCTTTAGAAATTTTTTTCTAAATTCTTACAATGGTATTCTTCCCTTTTGGGGTAAGCTGTGATGTTGTCCTGATATATTATCATAATAAAATCGATGAAATTCTCAAAAGCCACATCCATAGCTCTCTAAAATGTAGCCCCGATATTCATAAGTCCAGATGGCATCCTAGCATAAACGTATGTACCCCATGGTGTGGTGAATGTTGTTTTATACTATTCTTCCTCTTTAACCTTCACTTGATTGTACCCGGAGAACCCATCCATCATGGATAACAACTCATTACCAGTGACCTTTTGTAATAATGCCTCCATGTTAGGTAATGCATAATTGTCCTTTAATGAATATATGTTTAAGTTCCTAAAATCTACACAGAGTCTGATATCTCTATATTTCTTCCTAACAGGTAGTAGGTTTGAAACCCAAGTAGAGTGCCTAATTGGATTTATGATACCGACATCCCTCATCTTGATTAGTTCCTCCTTCATCTTAGGAGCCAAAGTTGGATTTATCGGTCTTTGCCTTTGTCTAAAGGGATTTGAATCTAGTTTTAGAGGTATCTCATGTTGGAATAAGTCTTCCCCATATGCCTTGAGGTCATCATAAGACCAAGCAAATACATGTCTATACTTTCTAAGTAAACCAATAATTTCTAATCTAATTCTTGGAGTAAGTTTATTACCAATAAGGACTTCTTTGGGAGTATGTTCATTTCCTAGATTTATCTTTTCTACTTCCTCTATGGTAGTATGTTATGTCTTGATCTCATTCTTAGAGTCCTTAGTATCAAAAATTATATCTAATGCCACAAGGCCCTTTGGGATTTTATTAGTCTCAAGTTGAATCACCTCTTTCCCAAATAAAGTTTCTTTTCCTTCTACTATTTCAACATAAGCATTCAAATCAATAAACTGATTTTCATACCTTTCTTCAAATGCAAGGAATTTTATGATGTCTCTATCATCCTCAAAAACTTGCCAATTATGAATGTTATCAGGTACTGCTTGTCTTGATTTGGTCTCTACCTATGTAATATCTTCACAAGGAATATCATTATGCTGAACTACTAGGTTAGCCATAAAATTTGCAAGAATATTTTCAGACCTATCTATCCAAATTATTGAAAAAGCATCAAAACATTCTATGGAATCCCAAACCTCATTTTTGTACCTTTTTATATTTTGATTCTTAGTAACAAAATTATCCCTAACTTGAGATATAACTAATTCAAAATCCCCATAAACAGAAAGAAGTTTAATACCATGCTTACCTGCTATTTTTAGGCCTAGTAAGAGTGCTTCATACTTTGCAGTATTGTTAGTACAATATGGTGGTACCCTAAATTTTGAGAATTTAGAAGTCCCAATCCATTATCAAGAAGCAAGTTTTTACATAATAAAAAAAATTAAGGAAGGAAGGTTTATGACACAAATAAATAGAATTAACTAATCGAAGCCTTAAGAAAATGCTAAAATTTCAACCTGCTACAAAGATGATGCCGACAAAGGCTGAAGATGGTCGAATTTTAAAAATATAAAACTGACCCAGTTCAGGAAATCAAATTTCCTATCTCCAACCAAAATCTTAGATTTTCCTGATGTGTTTTGGATTTTTGACCAAAGCCAAATCCGAAAGTTAGGTAGTTATTTTTTAGTTAGTTTATTATTTTTTCAAAATATTTTGTAATAAGAGTTGTGTCTTTTCACCTTAAAGAGGTGTGAAA
>MU227817.1:1804163-1819125 GCA_018584345.1 Thuja plicata
TCAATTCCATGCATTGTTATAATGTCAGTTTTCATAGCTTAATTACATGCTTTCTAATAATTTAGCTTAGTTTTCAATTAAATCTCTCATTCTTAGGAGTGTATTGTCACTGAATGGTGCATAATCTAACGACATGATTATGGTATTTTTCAAACTCTTCCTAGATAGGGAGCAATAGGTCGATGTTAGGATTTTGTTCTTATATGTTCATTAATCCTTGTTTTACACTAACATAATGACTTATTGAAGTGTTGTGTCTCTCTTATCAGGTACAAAATATACACACACAATTTGTTTTTAAATTCATTTTTTTAGGGACAAGAAACATGAATGTATGCTTTAATCAGCCTAACTGATTAAAAACACATAGACTACGAGATCAAGGTACAAGTTGTAAACCTGATCTTAGAGTTAACATTGTTTTTCTTGAAACTTAATGATGTCAACCCATCTTATAAATAGATGATGCAATCATTCATTATACAATGATGAGAGGAAAGAAAAGAGAGAGGAGAACATGAATGAATAATATGAGCACATCTATGGATTAGATTGAAAGTTTCAAGAACAAGAACAATAAAAGGTGAATTTGGTTATCAGAACCAAGAATAGAGGCTACCAAAAATTAGAGGTATTATTCAATCACAATTAGGTGATAATATTTTTCATGTAAACTAAATTGGATCTGTATCAACAATAGGAGATTGCATTTACCAGGTCAATTTGCAATTTTCTATCATTCTAACGAGTGGAGCAAAGTGTAAAAATCCTTTCAAGGAAGGTGGATTTAACAATCCAACAACAAATCTCTTAACCGAGTGCACACTTAACAGTGTTTCTAAAGCTCCTAACAGAGTAGAATTTAAAAGGTCTCCACCGATACTCTTAACAAGGTAGATCATTAGAAGTGATCAAATTGTAAGCCTTAACCGGCCCCTTCCAATCTATAGATAGTGAAGATTTTGTGGGTGTCATACCCACCACATTTTTTACTTCCTAACAGGAGTTTTCTGTGATATCATATCTTGTGTTATGTGTCAATTACTTTCATGAATGTTTCTATGAATGTTCACATGTATGTTAATGATATGAATTGATATAACTCACATAAAGATAGTATAGATCAGATTGAATGGATATACAATTGATTACAAAGGTTAATTGATTAAAGGATACAAAAGTTTTAGAGGTACTAATTCAACCCTCCCCTCTTAGTACATACTTCCCATTAATCCCAACAATTGGTATCAGAGCTAAGTCTCTTCTTTGAAATATTAAAGACTAAAGAGAAAAAATGATACAATGGAGAAGTACATACTTGATAAGAATATTGAGAATAATAAGATTGAAATTCAGATGTTTTATGAACAGTATAAAGAAGCTAGAATCAACATGAGACAAATGATAGATGAAAGAAAGAATATGACATCTCGCTGTAATGAGACAAATTATCATGAGGAAGAGATACTAGATTTCTTTGAGTCTTCAGGATCAACTAAAAGCAAAGAATTAGATACATCAGAAGAAAGCATCACAAGCCTAACTGAAATCAATCTACATCTGGTTGGACAAGTTAAATCTCTGCAAATCGGTCAAGAGACACAAATGGTAAGGATGATTGATATCATGAACAATGCTAGACAAGCTGAGTAAGAAAGAACACTAGCTATTGATGATAGAAGAAAGATCATAGAAAAGCTACAAGAAAAAGAGTCTGAAATACAAAGACTTACAGAGCATCACCATGAGATTACAAATCATATTATTCTTATGAGTCAAGAAGCAAATAGAATAAAAAGTTGAACTCATTGAAAGAATAGAAGCTATCAGTGAACTAAGGGATGAGAATGAAAAGTTTAAACATGAAATAAGAATTCAGCAACAATATAATGAAATTATCAAGAAAGCTAAAGAAAGAAATAAAAGAATGGATGATTTTCTTGAAGGACAAGGAAGAGTCCACAATAATACCGGTCTAAGTTTTACCGAGAATGGAGAATTATCAAATCAAACTAATTCAAAGAATGTCTATGAAAATCCAAGACCAAGAAAGCTGACATGCAATCACTATGGAAAGCAAGGCCATATATCAAATGTATGCAGAGGCAAAATGAAAGTTATTCCTAAATCTACATCTTCGTTCATAGTTTTTTGCTATAAATGTAACAAGAAAGGACATAAAGCATATGAATGTAAGTCGAAGATGAAATAACCAAAGAAGGAAACCTACATGGACAAGTACTATTCTACTTGCGAAATGAATGGGCACACAACTCTTGAATGCTAGAAAAAGAAAAGGCAAGCATGGAATCCTACAGGTCAAGAAACTCCCTACTAACCAAAAAGAGTCGGTAACCGGTATGTATGGGATTAAAATACTTGGACAAATTATACAGCATGTGGAAGATATGGTCACATTTTTGCAAATTGTATGAGACAGTGGACTAGAAATTCTAGAGGCTGGACTAACCCTGGAATGACATGCTTACACTGTCATAAAGTTGGTCATCTCAAGAAAGAATGCAGAGACCAAATGACAAAGACAAGCACATATCCCAATGGAAACACCATTGAAGAAATCCAGAGGGAAACATACAAAATGTGGAGAAAAGCTTCAAACACTGATGAAGCTGGACCAAGCAATGCAAATGGTGACACCCCATCCAATGGATCTGGTGACATCACTACCCCCACCTAAGCAGAACAAGTAAGTATGGAACTGCATTACCCCAAGCTATTATTTTACATCAGTTCCATAATATGTTGATATAATGCCAAATTAGCATAAGTAAAGATGCATTATGGTATTACTTGTTAAAATATGTGATAACTACGCTATCGGGTATACATACCGAAACCCATTGGTATACACTCAAAGCTAAGACTTCCTACACTTACCAAGATGCATCGGTTAACATAAGAAAGCAAAGTTGCTAAGTTTAAACTGAGCCTCATTAGTAAAAAAGCAAAGTGAACAAGTTGTCTTCAACACCGAAACCCATCGGTAAAAGCAAGTGGAATAATGACTGCTCCAAAACGTTATGATTATCACCAAAGGAAAGTAAATTCTTCACCAATGAACTCCATCTTCATACACCGAGGATTTGGAAAGCATTTATGACACACATTTTAGGGAAACAACTATAAATAGGGCAACAAAACAACTCATTGTTCATGAAAACCGTAGAAGAGCGACCAAGGCGATTATTGAGCAGAAAGCGACTGAATCACAGAGGGACCACAACTAGACACACAACACTCCAAAGCACTTAAGAAATATTTGCAAGATTAAACAGTAAGTTCTACAGAACCAAAAACTCTATTTTTGCACATTTCACAGTAAGCCCTAAATTCTGAAAATGGCCTCGACATCAAAACTATGAAACCAAGAACACAAAGAAGGATGAGTTCAAGCTCATCAAGAATTTGGAATGTGAGGACCCTAACTACAAGATTCATCCTAAGGTTTCCTCACAACCCGATGATGCTGGAGCATTCTCATGCATACCAGCTAGGGTTTTACTCGTGGAAGACGTTCAGTATTTCATACACTACAAGATTGCAGAGATAGGAAATTTAGAAGTTGAAGAAGCTTATAAAAAGCTATGCAACAAAGATGGAACACTGAAAGATGAACATAAGAATATAGAAGTAAAAGGGCTCACCAATTCCCTAATGTTCCTGAAAGTCTTCAAAACTGAGTGGATTCGGCTAGTACTAAGACAAATGCATAACAACAAGCTATGGTTTGACGAGTCGAAGGTGATAACCTAAGATATTATCCATGCTGTCACCGGTTACCCCATAACCAAAAAGGTAAAGGCACTAAAGCATCCACCTAAGGCCGAGATTGAGAAGATGACAGGAGCCAAATGGGATGGAAGAGGACTGAAAGTTTCCACCATAATCGATGATGAGATCAAGTTCAGTGCATGCATTCTAGGATACAAACTCTTCCAAGACAGTAGACTGAATAACATAGCATCTGGTGCAGTGGAGACAACGTATAAGATTGTGAAGAAAGGAACACAGTTGGATTTATATGAACTACTCCTGAATCAGTTGAAAGACAATTTAAAGACTATCAGGAATGCGAAGTCAAACACATGTAAGTTTGGCTCACTCATAATGTGTACTTTTTTCTACTTTCAAGAAACATTCCCATCAATTGGAGATGTGAAATGGGAAAGAACCAAACCGGTCACCATGCATATCAATGAACATATAGCTTCACTGGGAGAAAATTTTGAGAGAGTCATGGATGAATACTTCACTGTATTTAAAGAGCGAATGCAAAAGAGGGTAAGGATCCCCAAAAAACTCATTGAGAAATATAAGGATGAAATATTCTTTATGGTTGATACAGATAATACTTACATCAAACCTATTGTACCAAGGACAACTTGGTTACAACCATTGGAGTATGAGTTAAACATTGATCTTGCAACTAAGGCAATTGATGCCTTGATTAATGAACCACTAGATAAGAAACAACCCAAGTTTGGAACATATGAGGAGGCCAAGACAAGGATAAAATCTAGCCTATTGTTAAGAAAATTATTAGAAAGAAGTCCACAAGATGGTAAAGAATCTCAAGAAAATACTGTCGACAATTGAAGAAGAAATTGAACAAGATGAAGAAGTTGAACAAGAGGAAGATACCAAAGAATAGGTATCTATCGATAAAACTGAGGAAAAGGATGACTCCAAGGAAACAGAGTCAGATTCACCACCTCCTCCACCAACTAAAAAGACAAGGACAAAAACTGATTCTTGAACAAGAAGCCAAACATCAAAGGATTCTACTCCTTCACCTTTAAAGAAAGGAAAGGTCAGGACATACAAAAGGAAAGCTGCCACATTGAAGAGAGGGAAAAACAAAAGAGGAAGGAAGCTCATTAGAACCTGAAAGGATATTGAAGACATCGAGCAGGATGAAGCTATAGAGGTAGAAAGTGTCAAGGTAAAATCTCCAGAATCTATAGATGACATTTGTAAATCTATTACAAATTCTGGATCTATTACATAGTCAAAGATTAGAAGATGGCTGAAACTAGATCCAGAAGATCAGAATAAAATAGCGGATGCCATTATAGAAAAAATGTACAAGTTTAAATATGTACCGATTCAATTTGAAGGTAATCATGTACCAAGAGAACTATTAGATAGACTATACTCCAGATGGAAATTTTCCTTGAAGAATGAGAAGGAAATAAGAGAAAGAGTACTTGTTTCTCTTATGCCTTCTGAATCTAAGAAGGAAGAAATAGATGAAATGATGGCGAAATAAAAAAAGGAGTTCTCACCGAAGTTGAGAGCATATAAATTTCTCCAAGGAAAGCTTATAGAGCTTGAACAGGCCAACCATAAGAAATGGTGTAAAATTATGAACAGACCTACTAAGGAGGAAAGCCCCAACAAAGACCTACAACAACAAGATGTTGATAAGGCAACTCAAGATGACAAATCTATTGAGTTAGACAAGGAAGACGGTGATATAACTGACGACAAGAATGTAGATGTTGTAGATGAATCATGGCCTGACACCATAAATGACAACATTTTGGATAGTAATATCATTGATTTTATCGATGACCCAACAAAGGAAGTTAATAAAGATGAATATGTCACTTTTGCAAAGGACACAACCAATGAGAAGGACACAAAAATTGATACTGCACAAGTAAATTTTCAGGCTTAGAATTGTCACCCCAACTTAGGCATTAGGGCTACACGACAATTCCATCCTGACAATGGAAACCTCCTCTTGTAGCTGTGGGTGTACTATGATTGAAGAGGAATCTATAGATTCTAGGCCGGTTCCTATAAAATATGGAATATCACCTCCTGATTTGTAGCTTTAATGGGAAAAGGGAAGAAGGATTTAAAAATGAATGGGAAATGGGGTGATACACCAATGAATAATTTAGACTTCTCAAAAATATGAATTTCAATCCTGACTCACAAATGAATACTTTAACAATTTGATTCTCTGTTCAACATATAGGTTAACAAACTCATACTACCATGGTTCTACCACAAGCAGCTTGGAGAATTAACAACATACATTTCTCATGCAAGGCCTAGGGGTAGCTAATTTTATTGAGAAGGAAAAAAATTTCATTCACTTCCTTCAGATAATAACCAATTAACACTTGCTAGAAAAGATGAAACATGATTCGATATTGAAAAACAAGTACGCAAAATGGGAGTCAAAGAATCTGGTTCATTTCTTAAAAAATCTGACAAGATGATTACAAAAATGGCCTTCAAAGAACCTAGGAATGATATGTTCACTAAAATTCCCTCTCTCCAAAATCTACAACCCAATGGATACAAAATGCATGAAAAAGTGGTATAGGAACAAAATAGTTCACTAAAACCTCTTTTCCACCAAATCTACACACTAACTATGAAAATGGAGGTCCACTAAATAGCCCACATGGCTAATTTTGAAAATGACATCTCCCTCCAAAACTCTCCTCCAAATAGATAGATCATCCCCAAATTAAAGGCCAAAATGATGCCTAAAATCCAGCCTAACAACTAGCTCCTCCAAAATAGCACATCCCTTATTCTAAGGCATGGTTAGTGCCTAAAACCTAGCCCCTAAAGGCCAATTTCGAAAATGACTAATGCCCCTAAATATTGGTTTTAATAAAGGATATAAATCCTTTTTACATTGTTTTACCAATATTTACATATGCAAAAAATTATACAAGGGATTAATATTAAATAAAAAACTTAATACTAATCACACTACCCCTATACCCTAACTCCCATTTCCTAACTTAGATAAAAATCTAAGTGTGAACTATTACAAAGTGGAGAAGTCGACATGACCCTCAATCCATTTGCAATGCATTTGAAAGAACGATGGGGATAAGGTGGCATGTTCAGTTTTTGAGGCTAAGCTGGCACTGCCATGCATTGAATGCACTGCTTTGCTTGGCAGACTCCAAAACAGTTATTCCATTTTTCTTGGCATTTGTGTTTGTGTTCTCTTGAAGGTTCTCGGAGAAATCTCAAGGAAATGAAACCCTAAGCTTCCTGTAACTATGAAGGAGCTCGGCTTGACTATGAGAATCTTTGACTGTTGCTGGACTCGAGCCTTCATCTGTTACTTCTTTGTGTGCATTTTTGATAGAACTCGGCATTTGTGTTTGTCTCTCCATCAGTGAACTGTAAGTTATTCTTCAAACTTCTTGTTGATCTTTTGCAATGAATAGCATGAAAGTTTGACCATGCATAAGTCATGGGTTCTCCTTGTTAACTGTTGTTTCACTTGCATGAACTTAGATACATTGAGAGTTCTCTTTTACTTGTATAGCCGTGAGCCCATATCATGTTTCACAGCATCCATTGTTTATATATCTCTGTTTGAACTGTATATTTGTTGAACTATTCTTACTGTGGCTTTAACTGTGGCTCCATGCATTTCTATCTGGGCTCAACTGTTGTTTACTTGCTTGTTTTTTGGCATTTGACTGTTGCTTGGGTTTTAACTTGTCTTCTAAACTGGAGTTCGATTATCGGTTACCTACCATGAATGATGGCTCTATCCACATGGCCTTATGAGCGGGGTTTGGAGTTCTTCTGTCATAACCTGAGAGCTTGAGCTCTGTATTTTCCTTGAGTTTATTGCCATTAAAAATGGCACTGTATGTTGATCTTTACAAGAACTCAGGCTCTTCCATGAAACTTGGGCACTTCTCCAGTCTATGACTTGGATCCTTATCTGCGGGCTGGCATTTGGTTGAAATACTTGAAGATTCTTGCTGAATTGATACAGGCTCTATGACTGCTTCTTAAATGTTTCAAAACACTCATCTTGCTGTCTGTTTTAAACACATCGTTATAATAAGCATAAAAATGCTTCTCTATTCAAGATGAATCTCCCCTGTCTGCAAAACATACACAAGGTGTTTCCTTTCCAGTATGCTTTATAATGTTAAAAACACACATTCAGTTTACAATTTTTCTAACAGTAGCATGAGCATATTTTTTTGGAAACACAATAATGATATTCTCTTTAATACAACAAACACCCTATTCTCTTTTCAAAATGTATATGAGAAAACCCATGGGGTTCGAGCACGGGCTCGTGACTCCCATGGGTTATAGTAAAAAAGAGACCCTAATTAGTATGTGTGTTCCTTTATCATGGAAGCCATATACCCTGCATTGTTTATCATGAATGTACATCATTTGAATACAATAGTATAAGATGTAATTGCTTAACCGCTTTGCATAAAAATATCCTCTTGACTCTTTGTCTGAAAGCATGAAGACGTATTCTTTCAGAAACATGAATCATAACAGCATCTGGGAAATTTTTCTGGATAATTCATGGCATTCCATTTATAGTGTTTTTCTTCTGTGCACTTTTTACCTTCATAAATGTAAACCCATGCTGATATTGAGATTGTTAATCTCTGTCCTTTACTTGCAGCTTCCACATTTCTTTTTATGCATTTATTCATTTTGCAGATTCAATTATCTTTTAAACATAACAGCATATGCTCATATTTATAAGAAAAATAATCAATAACCAGGCATGTGATTTTCAACTTTAAACTTCAGAATGGACTTCTTAACTGTTGCTTGATCTTGAAACATCCTTTCAGCAAATGAACAATATCTGAATATGATACTGATTCTGTGAGCACCATGATGGAAAATATACTACATCTCTTTTGATTCTTGACTGTGATAAATACCAGTCCATTTTGAACAATGCATTTCTCTGTTAAGCTTAAAAACATCAAAACAAACTCATTATGTTAGTGAACATGACCCAGTGGTCAATTTTGGGCATCCATCAGACCACTGGTGTGCTCACTAACATAATGAGATAGTGCTTTCATTTAACATTGCTTTTCACCTTATGTGCATGCTAATTTTGCTACTGCATTGAATATCAGAAGTATATGCAGCCATGAAAGAATTGATTATTTGTATGATGTTATTGTTCTTTTGCATTGCTTAGATCCAGCCGGATCTAACAATCTTTTAAATATGATGCAGGACAACCCCTAAAGACTTAGAACTAGACAGATGCAGACTCAGACAAAGGACCAGAGGGCTTGGACCAGACATGACATCCATCTTCTGATATTTAGATGACACTTCAAGGCAATGCAAAGGACCTACTCATATTTCTATCACTTCTTTCTATTCTGCCTTTGTACTCTTCTTTATTGGTTTGAAATATGAAGAATGAAAGAACTTTTTGTAAAATTACATTCAGTATGAATGCACCACGTAATGATCAATTTATGAATTTGGCTATTTTGACATATGATCAATACTTAGAGTACAATTAAAATTTGATATTGAATGCAATAAAAACATGTTGATCCACATCACCTGAAAGACACTGTTAAATGAAAGCACTATAATGCACCCTTTTTCTATTTGTCTATTATTCTACATGATGAAAAATTTGGGTAACAATTCTAGCGACCTCTGATGGATGTCTGCCTGCTTGACATTGGGACCAGTAACCTAAAACAGTCCATTGGGCATTGAGTCTATTGATCATCTATGAAAACCCTAAACCTAATTTGTGAATATAAGAAAACCATTTCCCAATGATTGAGGGTATGTCTATGATTTGAGGTAGTGAAGAAAAACTCCATTACCACAAATTGTAGATGTATCCTTGATCACTGAGGAATGATTTCCTTGTGTTTGCAGATTAGGATAGCAACCTTGGAAGACCTTACAAACTTGAAGACTTATTGAAAACTGGGAAGACTAAACTAAAACTGACCTAATTGTGCTTGACAACACTTTAGGGAAATTGGAAAACTAACCTACCCTAACCTAACCAGCCACAAACCCTGGTTAAACAAAACCATTCACTGATTGTGAAAAATAACCTCCCATCCTTTTAAGCTCACAATAATCCATGTGCTTCTGGAAAGCTATCATGAGATGAACATAGGAAATATATATAGTCATTTGCATAACAAGGATCTGATTGATATGAGTTTCACTTTCTTGATCCAGTTGACTGTAAACACCATCATTCTAAAGAGAATCAACAATTAGAAACATTTGATGAAGAACCAACAAGACTTTACTCACTTGGTCAATTGGGACAACAACCTTATTTGATTTGTTCTCAGCTACATCTTTTGATAGGATATCATGCAGAGATGCTGGCAAAACTTGCTCTTCTTTTCTAATGTCCATCTTGGCCAAATGCCTGATAGGATAGCCATGAGAGATAATGAATCTAGAGCCTTCCTTGATAGCCTCAGGTTCTTGAGAAATTGCTTCAGTCTGATTGATCTGCTCAACATTATACTGGCTGGAAATAATTCCTCCCGTAGCTTGTAGGTACTTTCTGGAAGTGCGGGCTTGACATCAAGATGAAAGAAAAATTGCTCCATCTCATCCCAAAATTTATCTTCTTCTTCTTATTCCTTATTCTTTTGTAGGAGAAGTATACTCTTATTAACACCATTATCATGATTTGCTACAATCTTATTTGTTTTGTATTGTTCAGAAAGATTCTTCTTTAAATCAGTGACCTCCTATTCAATGGTCTCCCTCTCTTCTTCAAGCTGAAAACACTTCTCAATCTCAATTTGAAAACCTCTCTTGTATGTATCAACTATAGAAGCTAGGCATCCTATATTTTTCTTGAGATCCAGTAGCTCTTTATCATGAATTTATTTTTGAAATATTAATTCTTCTTCTTTTTCTAACTGAATTTCATGACCATGGTTAAACATGACAACTATCATTTTTTCATAAGCATCCTTCTGAGCTTGCAATTCTCCTTGATGAACCTTCTTTTGAACTTCCAATCTTCCTGAAAGCTCGACTTCATTTCTCTTGTATTGCTCAGCAAGACACCTTTGATGACCTTGATCTTGCTGAGCCAATGCTTGTTGTTGTTGAATATGGGCTTGATAAGCATGCTCCTCTAGCTGCCTATCCAGCTCTTGTTGGAATTCAGATTCTTGCTGCCTTTTATTATCCTGAATCTGCATAAGCATATTCTACAACATACTTGTAGTATCTCTATTTTGTGAAATATTATCATTTTTAGAATTAAGAAAATCATATTGGGATTGCTAACCTTGATAAGACTGAAAATGATTCTCTTGAAATGAAGGAAAACTTGGAAACTGACCATTTTGGTAAGCATACCCCCCTTGATAACATGACATCTTTATTCATCTGAAAGGCTGGAAATCAGAATATGAAACAACTTAAAACATACCAGCTCTTCTCCTTTTGAAACAATAGACTTTCCTTCACGGATCCACCAGATATGTGAAATGTGACCTCTTTAAGGTCTGAATCTTGCTGATAGCACACCAGAACCAGCAAGTGATGTAATGCAATTTGACCCATTCGCTGAAGAATGTGTCCCATCGGGTGTGCCAAAAACTATTCAGGCTTAGAATTGTCACCCCAACTCAGGCATTAGGGCTACACAATAATTCCACCCTGACAATGGAAACCTCCTCTCATAGCTGTAGGTGTACTATGATTGAAGAGGAATCTCCAGATTCTAGGCCGGTTCCTATAAAATATGGAATATCACCTCCTAATTTGTAGCTTTAATGGGAAAAGGGAAGAAGGATTTAAAACTAAATGGGAAATGGGGTGATACACCAATGAATAATTCAGACTTCTCAAAAAGATGAATTTCAATCCTGACTCACAAACGAATACTTTAACAATCTGATTCTCTGTTCAACATATAGGTTAACAAACTCATACTACCAGGGTTCTACCACAAGTAGCTTGGAGAATTAACAACATACATTTCTCATGCAAGGCCTAGGGGTAGCTAATTTTCTTGAGAAGGAATAGAATTTCATTCACTTCCTTCATATAATAACCAATTAACACTTGCTAGAAAAGATGAAACAAGATTCGATATTGAAAAACAAGTACGCAAAATGGGAGTCAAAGAATCTGGTTCATTTCTTAAAAAATCTAACAAGATGATTACAAAAATGGCCTTCAAAGCACCTAGGAATGATATGTTCACTAAAATTCCCTCTCTCCAAAATCTACAACCCAATGGATACAAAATGCATGAAAAAGTGGTATAGGAACAAAATAGTTCACTAAAACCTCTTTTCCACCAAATCTGCACACTAACTATGAAAATGGAGGTCCACTAAATAGCCCACATGGCTAATTTTCAAAATGACATCTCCCTCCAAAACTCTCCTCCAAACAGATAGATCATCCCCAAATTAAAGGCCAAAATGATGCCTAAAATCTAGCCTAACAACTAGCTCCTCCAAAATAGCACATCCCTAAATCTAAGGCATGGTTAGTGCCTAAAACCTAGCCCCTAAAGGCCAATTTTGAAAATGACTAATGCCCCTAATTATTGGTTTTAATAAAGGATATAAATCCTTTTTACATTGTTTTACCAATATTTACATATGCCAAAAATTATACAAGGGATTAATATTAAATAAAAAACTTAATACTAATCACACTACCCCTATACCCTAACTCCCATTTCCTAACTTAGATAAAAAACTAAGTGTGAAATATTACAAAGTGGAGAAGTTGACATGACCCTCAATCCATTTGCAATGCATTTGAAAGAACGATGGGGATAAGGTGGCATGTTCGGTTTTTGAGGCTAAGCTGGCACTGCCATGCATTGAATGCACTGCTTTGCTTGGCGAACTCCAAAAAAGTTATTCCATTTTTCTTGGCATTTGTGTTTGTGTTCTCTTGAATCTTCTTAGAGAAATATCAGGGAAATGAAACCCTAAGCTTCCTGTAACTATGAAGGAGCTCGGCTTGACTATGAGAATCTTTGATTGTTGCTGGACTCGAGCCTTCATCTGTTACTTCTTTGTGTGCATTTTTGATAGAACTCAGCATTTGTGTTTGTCTCTCCATCATTGAACTGTAAGTTATTCTTCAAACTTCTTGTTGATCTTTTGCAATGAATATCATGGAATTTTTACCATGCATAAGTCATGGGTTCTCCTTGTTAACTATTGTTTCACTTGCATGAACTCAAATACACTGAGAGTTCTCTGTTACTTGTATAGCTGCGAGCCCATATCATGTTTCACGGCATCCATTGTTTATATATCTCTATTTGAACTGTATATTTGTTGAACTATTCTTACTGTGGCTTTAACCGTGGCTCCATGCATTTCTATCTGGGCTCAACTATTGTTTACTTGCTTGTTTTTTGGCATTTGACTGTTGCTTGGGTTTTAACTTGTCTTCTAAACTGGAGTTCGATTATCGGTTACCTACCATGAATGATGGCTCTATCCACATGTCCTTTGAGTGGGGTTTGGAGTTCTTCTGTCATAACCTAAGAGCTCGAGCTCTGTATTTTCCTTGAGTTTATTTCCATTAAAAATGGCGCTGTATGTTGATCTTTACAAGAACTCGGGCTCTTCCATGAAACTCGGGCACTTCTGCAGTCTATGACTTGGATCCTTATCTGCGGGCTGGCATTTGGTTGAAATACTTGAAGATTCTTGTCTGAATTGATACGGGCTCCATGACTGCTTCTTAAATGTTTCAAAACACTCATCTTGCTATCTGTTTTAAACACATCATTATAATAAGCATAAAAATGCTTCTCTATTCAAGCTGAATCCCCCCTGTCTGCAAAACATACACAAGGTGTTTCCTTTCCAGTATGCTTTATAATGTTAAAAACACACATTTAGTTTACAATTTTGCTAACAGTAGCATGAACATTTTTTTTTTTTTTGGAAACACAATAATGATATTCTCTTTAATACAGCAAACACCCTGTTCTCTTTTCAAAATGTATATGAGAAAACCCATGGGGTTCGAGCACGGGCTCGTGACTCCCATGGGTTATACTAAAAAAGAGACCCTAATTAGTATGTGTGTTCCTTTATCATGAAAGCTATATACCCTGCATTGTTTATCATGAATGCACATCATTTTAATACAATAGTATAAGATGTAATTGCTTAACCGCTCTGCATAAAAATATCCTCTTGACTCTTTGTCTGAAAGCATGAAGATGTATTCTTTCAGAAACATGAATCATAATAGCATCTGGGAATTTTTTTTGGATAATTCATGGCATTCCATTTACAGTGTTTGTCTTCTGTGCACTTTTTACCTTCATAAATGTAAACCCATGCTGATATTGAGATTGTTAATCTCTGTCCTTTACTTACAGCTTCCACATTTCTTTTTATGCATTTATTCATTTTGCAGATTCAGTTATCTTTTAAACATAATAGCATATGCTCATATTTATAAGAAAAATAATCAATAACCAGGCATGTGGTTTTCAACTTTAATCTTCAAAATGAACTTCTTAACTGTTGCTTGATCTTTAAACATCCTTTCAACAAATGAACAATATCTGAACATGATACTGATTCTGTGAGCACCATGATGAAAAGTATACTACATCTCTTTTGATTCTTGACTGTGATAAATACCAGTCCATTTTGAACAATGCATTTCTCTTTTAAGCTTAAAAACATCAAAACAAACTCATTATGTTAGTGAACATGACCCAGTGGTCGATTTTGGGCATCCATCAGACCACTGGTGTACTCACTAACATAATGAGATAGTGCTGTCATTTAACATTGCTTTTCACCTTATGTGCATGCTCATTTTTCTACTGCATTGAATATCAAAAGTATATGCAGCCATGAAAGAATTGATTATTTGTATGATGTTCTTGTTCTTTTGCATTGCTTAGATATAGCCGGATCTAACAATCTTTTAAATATGATGCAGGACAACCCCTAAAGACTTAGAACCAGACAGATACAGACTCAGACAAAGGACCAGAGGAGTTGGACCAGACATGACATGCAGCTCCTGATATGTAGACGACACTTCAAGGCAATGCAAAGGACCTACTCATATTTCTATCACTTCTTTCTATTCTGCCTTTGTACTCTTCTTTATTGGTTTGAAATATGAAGAATGAAAGAACTTTTTG
>MU227817.1:1829306-1840389 GCA_018584345.1 Thuja plicata
TTTGTCTAGATGAATGAATCTATCTTTGTCACCTATCATATGATGAGAGCATCCACTGTCAATGATCCAATCAGTTCTGATGTCTGCTTTGGAAATTAGGGCTAGCTCTTGTTCTTCCTTTTCATCTACAATGTCCATTTCCTCAAGCAACCTTCCCATGTCTCTAAGGGAAATGAATCTAATTTCATCTTCTCCTGAATCTTCATCGGTTACACCTTCTTCAACATGATAAAATTCCTTCTTAAATTTGGGTTTGTAATCAGATCTGAACTTCTTGACTCTTGTGGGACACTATGATGCAAAGTGACCAATCTTGTTACATGAAAAACATTTGAATGGAAGTTGTCCTTCATATTTTCCTCTTCCTTTCTTTTCTCTTCTAACAATCATAGCAATGATTTCTTCAAGTTCTTCATCAAGTTCTTCTTTCTCATTATGAATGGAAATGTGTAAGGATTTCTTACCATGGATTGAGGCTTTGAAAGCTATTTCACTTTTAGGTTCAATATTCAATCTTGAGATCTCAAATGTAGAGATTTTGTTGATCAAGGTCTCTCTCTTGAAATCTTGTGAGAATTGCATGGTTTCCTCTAGAATACTGATCTTTTTTTCATAGTCTGATGTTAAAGTGGTTAGCAACTTGTCCATTATATCTTCTTCTGATATTTCTCCACCATTATTTCTGATTCCAAAGACTGCTTCATTTATTCTTTGATTGTAGGCTCTAATGTTCTCTTCGGGTAACATCTCAAGACTATTGTATTTATTTTTCCATGTCTTCCTGCGTGCATTCTTTGCTTGAACATCTCCTTCAAACATCTCTTCGAAATACTTCCATATGGTATATGCTCTGTCAATTTTCTTGATCTCAAAAAATTCACTGTCAGATAAGGCGCCGATTAGGGATTCTTTGGCAATTGCATTATTGGTAAATGTTTCCTTTTTCCTATTAGTAGCATCATCCTTTGCAAGGTCTTTCAGAGATGGAATTACAAATTCTTGTGTGGAAATTTCAAAGATCTCAAAGCCAACACATTGTAGATGTGTTATCATTTTGTTTTTCCAATCCAGATAATTTTCTCCATCAAACTTAGGGCTTTCTTTTCTGAAGTAAGACATTTGATCTACCTTAAGCTATTAGTATTCTTCTCCAAGACACTTGGCTCTGATACCAATTGTTAGAATAGTCCCAAAGGATAGCTGAGAGGGGGGGGGTGAATCAATTATCAGTAACTTTAGTTCTTTTACTTCCTTAACTTCAGAATACAACAAAGTAAATGCTTGATCATATAACACAGTACACAACACACAATTTGATTACGGGGAAACCAAATGGTAAAAACCCCAGTGGGAATTAACACCCACAATAAACTATACTTGTTTATAGTAATCCCTGTTAGAAGATATTTCAACCCTGTTAGGAGTTGTACATTACAATGCAATAAGTATAGTGACCTGGTTAAGGGTCGGACCCTGTTAGGAGTCTTTTACAAATAACCCTGTTAGGGGTGGTGGACTCACTATCTAAAAGCTCACTACTTGATGGTTAAGGCTACAACCTTCTGTATAACATATATACACTATATCTGATGATGAACTATAGAGTAGAATTGCTATCTTGATTAGTTCTAGTGTATTACAATCTTTCACTTCTTCTTTACATAGACTCTTGATGAATGAACCAAATCTTATCTTCTGCTCTGTACATCTTCTGTCTCTTTTCGTATCATTCAAACTTAGCATTCACAAATGAACTACTATAATTATATTCTCCAAATTAGAAGGTCATTTTGGTTCTTAGAAACACTTCAACAACATCTTAGTCAGCTTAACTAAGCACATAAACAATATTAAGTCCATGCAAGTCAAACTGAACAGACGCGACGCTTCACTGAGTCGGCTCCACCAAATCAACTCAAACAACATGATCTTGATGTAATATAATAGGTGTTTTTAACCAAAGATAGTTAACTCATAACTAACCATTAATATACACATGCATATCTTGAAGATAGGCGCAACTCAAGAAACATGTTATATACGTCGGCCCTAAACGGTTACACTTCCAGAACTGTAACTGCCAATAATAGAATTGCATAACTTTACTGAAACATCATATCTGGGTCTACGTGTATGAAAATAAAATAATAAACATGTCAAAAACATGTATCTATCCATGCAAGTCTTCACATCATCATTTTGATAAGTACATACAGAATTACTACTATGTATTATATGTTGTCATCAATGACAAACATACAATCAATCAACTGCTTAGAATCAAATCTCCAACAATGTTGATATTGATCAAAACATGCCAATACTAGATCAATTATAAACTCTCACCTATGCAATAACAACTTAGAATATTGATGTAGAGAAGGCAATTGAGGAGAGAGCAGAGCTGAAGTACCAACAGAAGCTCATTGAAAACACCAGCCAAGAAGTGGAGGTCAATAAGGTAAAGCTATCAGAATTCATTACTGAATTAGAATGAATTATAACTGAAGCTATAAACTTAATTCAAAAACTGAGCACATTAGACAAGTTCACTAAAGAGAATAGTGACAACATTGCAAAGCTAGATACAAACCTAGAAAACAGTGCAAGTAGCTTAACCACTGATGGAGACAATGCAGTTAAATTGCATTATGAGAAGATCATAGAGATAAATAGGTTAAGGAAGGAGCTATGGGAAGTAGAAACACACTTCAGGGAAGAAGTCACTGATCTCCAAGATTAAATTCTACAAAACCTTACACTTCTCCAATAACACATCAGTTCAGCATGGAAACTGATAGCAACTCCCGAGATGTCTGTAGTAGACAACATCTATGACATGCACTCAAAGATCACACTCGGGCACATGACTTTGGAGAAACTAAAAGAACAATGGGAGAAAATGATGGAAGACATGAAGTCTTCACACTCCCACATTTTTTATAAGCTCTAAGGTACCTTTACCCTTAATATCAAAAAAGGGGGAAAATGATATGAGTACTACACAAAAAAGGGGAAAATGATATGTGTATTCATTCATTCATTCATATGGGCAAATGGACAAATATGTATATGAATATTAATAAGGGAAAATGATATATATAGATGGAAAATGATATTTACAAAAGGAAAATATATCATATGTACAGATATACCAACATATACATAGGGCGAGTCATTAAATGACTAAGGATCATATATGGTGTATATACTTAACATTTTGTTAGTATTTTGCACATATTGGTTTTTGATACTAATGTCAAAGGGGGAGATTGATGACATTAATTTTCCAATAGTATGCAAACAACACTTTCGGTAAGCATACACCGAAAGACAAGACATAGCAAACAGAAGATCAGATAGAAAGAGATCACCAAAGATGACTAAGTGCAAAGAGAACCGACGACACAACTTAGTGTGTAAACTGAAAATGCAAAGCCGAAAGATAAAGAGGAAATTGACATGCAAGATAAAGTGCAAACCAATGAGATAGTTAAATTTTAACCGACAAAACAAAATCGAAAGACAATCAGAGCATAACCGACAGATAGAAACTGAAAGTCAGTCATAGCCCACAAAAAGTGGATCTGACTTCCACATCAGATAAAGCAAGACTATTCTATTTATAAGATATTGATTTTTTTTTAAATCCATTTCTTTAGGGACAAGAAACATGAATGTAAGTGCTTTAATCAGTTTAACTTATTTAAAACACATAGACTAGGAGATCAAGGTACAAGTTGTAAACCCGATCTTAGAGTTAACATTGTTTTTCTCGAAACTTGATGATGTCAACCCATCTTATGAATAGATGATGCAATCATTAATTATACAATGATGAGAGGAAAGAAAAGAGAGAGGATAACATGAATTAAGCATATGAGCACATCTATGGATTAGATTGAGAGTTTCAAGAACAAGAACAACAAAAGGTGAATTTGGTTATCAGAACCAAGAATAGAGGCTAGCAAAAATCAGAGGTATTATTCAATCACAATTAGGTGATAATATTTTTCATGTAAACTAAATTGGATCTGTATCAACAATAGGAGATTGCATTTAACAGGTCAATTTGTAATTTTCTATCATTCTAACAAGTGGAGAAAATTGTAAAGATCCTTTCAAGGAAGGTGGATTTAACAATCCAACAAAAAATATCTTAATCGAGTGCACACTTAATAGTGTTGCTAAAGCTCCTAATAGAGTATACTTTAACACATCTCCACCGATACTCTTAACAGGGTAGATCATCAAAAGTGACCAAATTGTAAGCCTTAATCGGCCCCTTCCAATTTGCAGATAGTGAAGATTTTGTGGGTGCCATCCCCACCATAGTTTTTACTTCCTAATAGGAGTTTTCTGTGATATCATATCTTGTGTTATGTGTCAACTACTTTCATGAATGTTTCTATGAATGTTCACATGTATGTTAATTATATGAATTGATATAACTCACATAAAGATAGTATAGATCAGATTGAATGGATATACAATCGATTACAAAGGTTAATTGATTAAAGGATACAAAATTTTTAGAAGTATTGATTCACCCCTCCCCTCTTAGTACATACTTTCCATTAATCCCAATAGATCTGTAGTAACCTACTTATTCTCTTTAGTATGGTTACAGTCATATATTCTTTCTTGAATCTAGAACTTTTCATGAATCCTCACATTAGCACTTTCAATCATCTTCCTTAATCTCAGATTGAAACATTTATAAGCTTTCCTCTTAGTGGAATAACCAAGGAAGATTCCTTCGTCACTTCTAGCATCAAAATTTCTTATCTTATCATCTCTTTTGATATAGCATTTACTACCAAATATTCTAAAATATTTCACAGTAGGAGTATGATTAAACCATAATTTATAAAGAGTCTTACTTGTACCTTCTCTGATCTAAATTCTATTCAAAGTATAAACAATAGTACCAACAACTTCTCTCAAATGAACATGTGACGCATTTCCTTCGAGAAACATGGTTCTTGCAACATCTAATATTGTTCTTTCTTCACTCTGCTATCCCATTATGTTGCAGTGTCTTAAGAGAAGATGTATGCCTGTATATTTCATGCTCTTCACACCAGGTATTGAAAAAATATGAAGTAAACTCTCTACCTTTATCTAATCTTAAACATTTCATCTTTAAACCTGATTCATTCTCAACTTTTGCTTTGAATATCTTGAATTTCTCAAAAGCCTCAAATTTCTCTCTTAGATAAGTAACCCACATCATCCTAGAAAAGTCATCAACAAAAAGTATGAAATGCCTTTCACCATAGTAAGATCTTGTTCTTTTAGGACCACACAGATCTGTATGCACCAGATCCAACTTCCCTTTCGCTGAGTAAGATTTTTTGTTGAAACTTCTTCTAGTTTGTTTCCCCATTACACATTCTCTACACATGGTGTTAGATGTTTTCACAACCTTTGGTAGATCTCTAACAACATTAGTCACACTTGCCTTCATAATATTATAAAAATTCACAAGACAAAATATTCTATGCCATAACCAACTGTCATCAACCTTTGGAACAAAACAAGAAGCCTCAGATGTATTCAATTCATATACATTACCTCTTGAATTAGTACCAGATGCAATCAATTATCCTGAATTACTTCTGATAGAACATTTCCCATCAATGAATTCCAATTAATATCCTTTGTCCACCACTTGTCCAACACTCAACAAATTATTCTTAAGTCCATCAACAAGTAACACATCGTCAGTATTAGTCTTTCCATCCAAAGAAATAGATCCAACTCTAATGATAAGCTTAGGAGTGTTGTCACCAAATCTCACAACACCACCATCATACTTGGTTAGCTTAACAAATTTATTTTTATCACCAGTCATATGGTGTGAACAACCACTGTCTATGACCCATTCAAATTTATTTTCAACATGTGACACTAGGGTTCTCTCTTCAGGAATAGGTTCATCATCCTTGATAGCAATGAATCAAGTCTCATCATAGTCAACAACATCATCATCAGAAAAACCTTCACTATCATAGTAACATTCCTTATCCTTGGAATACTTAGGTCTATAAAACTTAGATTTATGCTTAGGAACCCTTATAGAACATCTAGATGCAAAATGAACTATCTTATTACATGAAAAACATTTCAGAGGTAACTCTCCTTCAAAATTACCCTTACCTCTCTTTTCTATTCTAGCTATTAGGGCCACAATTTCATCTAAGTCCCTTTCTTCTTCTTGTATCTGTTCCCAGTCATCAACGTATTCACCAAGCTCTTCTCTCAAGTCACTTTTTCTAGTGCTCACAGTCCTTCATAAATACTTTTTTATTTTTATGCACAGTCGCCTTGAATATTGTCTCAACCTTAGGTAATGAAGCTCCCAGCTTTGCAGCCTCAAAAGTAGTTAATTTTGCAATCAACATCTCTCTATTGAAGTTATTTGTCAAAGGTATGATCTCCTCTATAGCTTTCACTTTAGTTTTATAAATAGGTGTCAAATATCTAATAATTTTTGCAACCACTTAATCTTCATTGTATGTGCCTCCAGAGTTTCTAAAGCCAGTAAGAACCTCTGAAATTCTATGTTCATATGCTATAATATTCTCATCATCTTTCATTTTCAAATTTTCCATCCTTGTCTTCCAGTTCTGCAACTTCACCTGCTTAGTTAACTTATCTCCTTTATATAGTGCTTCCAATCTTGACCAAATTTTATGTGCAGAATCCAAGTCTATAACCTCTGTGAATTCACCTTCAGAGAGTGCACTAATCAGTGCTTCTCTTGCAACTATGTTATAAGAAAACAAATTATTTTTGTCATCAATAGTTTTATCCAGTTCATCTTCAGTCTTGACCAACTCATCTTTCTTTGTAATCATCCAATAATCAATTCCCAAACACAGCAAATGAGTTCTCATTTTTTTCTTCCAAGTGTCAAAGTTTTTCAGGATCAAACTTCAGACTATCCTTCCTGTAATATGCCAATTTTGGGATCACCTCAAGCTGTTAAGATTTCTCTCTAAGGACCAGAAGCTCTAATACCAATTGTTAGGAATAACAGTCCACCAACAATACTGAGAAGGGGAGGTGAATCAGTTGTGAGATATATTATTAAACATTAAACATTATAAACCAAAACTTTAATCCAAATGATAACACAGTAAATGCAACACCATAACAAAATCCTTTGTTGTTGAGGAAATCATGTTAAAGGTAAAACCCCGGTGGGAATTAGCACCCACAAATAGTGTACTAAAAGTATAGTATCTCTGATAAAATATTTAGCCCTATTAGGAGCTTATTAATGCATTACAGTATATAGTACCTGTTAAAGGACATTACCTATTAGGAGTCAACAGTAACATTAGGCTCACTACCTAAAGAAGGTTAAGTCCACCTTTAGGACTTACTATCCAAATTACAAGTGTATATAAAATATACAATCAAATGAATTGTATGATAGAAACTCTCTTTGCTTTTTTAGTTCCAATGAAGTCTCTTAATCACATCCTCTACTCTAAATCCATCAGAATTCACACAAACAAGCTCACAACTTCCACACTTCGCTGTTACCACACTCTCTAAAAAAGAAAACAACTTTCTTTTATATAGATTTACAATAAGAAATTAGGTTGGCCAATTAAGACTTCCCCAATGCAAAAATAATTACTTAACCCCTTGCTAAGATACACATGGTACCTATAAAAAGTAAACATCAATTATAATTCATCAAATATAATCCAAGATCTGTAATCCACACTTGCAATCCATAATACACGCTCCATGTCTAAAGTCGGCCCCAATTAGGACTCCTCCAAAACACACGCCAAAGCTTATGTCACCAGGAGTCTTGCAACCCAAGAAATATAAAACACATTCCTCAACATGTATTTTTCCATTACCCAAGCTCGCATAACATGAGTCCATATCGCACATAAATTATCCTCAAAATCCAGAGACTAACTCTGTCATAGATCACTGTCACTGTCCAGTACCCAGTCTTCACTTAAACATCTGTAACTTAATCAATATGAAATATTAAGCCACACAAACTTAGAAATAATATAAAAAAACAATCCATGTACACATAATCATCTTCACACATTCTGAATCAACTGTACAGTACTCGTACACTTATGTCAGTCAACTAAGCAACAATAATAGCCAGTCTATTTTGGCTCAATAGAAACATCTGTTGAAAGAAGTGACATAACATGAATGCCAACAACAACATAAAAAACCAATTACAACACAAGTAAGTGGAAAAAGATGTGGTCCAAGCTAAGGACATAATACTAAATTTTTGCAGAAGTATTTATGAGTGTCATCATAGGAAAATGCAGGTAGTGTGTCTTGTATATTATTCTTGGTTGGAAGAACTATTGGTGGAAGGTATTAAGAGTTGGGAAGGTGTGGAAATTTTTTTGAATGTGGTGTATCTGTTGGAACCAAAAAGGAGTAGGGTTTGGTCAACCAAATAAGTCTAGGCATAATATCTTGAATCAGAAGTTGTTTGAGTTGTATTTGGATCAGAGTTGGTTGTTTTTAATGAAGTTTGCAATGAGCGATCTATGGGATCAGAGGTGTGAGAGGAGTATAGAATGTATGTTGAATGAAGGAGGGGTACGAGTTGGGACTTTTGAGGGTAAATGTGTATTTCTGTTATAAGTGAATAGTCAAGAAGTAGATGAAATCACTAAAACAACATGTGAAACTACCTGAGAATGAGAAACAATCCTCTATTTTGTTAAGGTTCTATGCTAGAAAATAGATTTGAATCATTTTGAGTTATATGTTTGTTGGATTTATTTAATAATTATATATATCTTCCTAAAATTTATCAATCTTACTATAAGAAACCCTGTCTATTTTGGCATTAAACCTTCTTGCAAATTATTATTTTAGGCTCAATGACATTTTCTCCAACACTATGTATACAATTTATTAATAGAATAATCTCTTTGTTTGGTGAATTATATAGTACTAGACTCTCCTATCCCTACATGGTTACTCTTTTCCAAATAGTAAATAAGTTACTTTTACCTACCCCTAATTGTGTATTACGTAGTGTGATGAAATGATTGATATTTTATAGTCTTCAAGAATAGTCTTTACTATTAATTTTAGTATTTGTATAAACCATGATGACTAATGGTTTGAATGTTGGATAGGGGATCCTCTTTCATAGGGACAACATATAAAGAATTGTGAAATGAATTGAAAGAAGTGTTCTTCCAATTTGAAAGGTAATGGGAGTAAGTATATCATTGGTTGATAAGTTGATGAACATATGATGAATATTTGAATTCAATCTTGTTAGATGCTTCAAACCTATCAAATCGTGAATCAAGTTCATCCTACCATAGAGAGAATGAGAGGCCAATACAGTCCTGATTTTAAAAATTGAGCGGTTTGCCCAAATGGTGTAAATAACATATGCACCCCCAATTTTGTTGAAGATTCTTTGTATCATTTGGGTTATACCGCTCAATTATGAGTCCCAAGGTTTATAAATTATGTAAGGGGTGTTTGTTTAGTGAGTTGTATAGTGGACTCTCTTATCTCTATGTGGTTGTCCTCCACCTTCCATGAAAGTGGCTACACTATTTCTATTTTACTCTATAGGTGATTAGAATTATTTATAGGAAATGAATGAACCTCAACATTTTAGAATCTAAATTTTATGTCTCATCCCCTTCTCTCTTTAAAATATGTTTCTTATTTTTATTTTGCTAGGTAAAGTGAGAGGGTTTTCGGGGCCTTGTCGGTAGCCTCTTTGTCTCGAGATAAAGGTATTTTTATGATCCACACTCTTCTTATATTTATTTAGGCCTAATGACTTATTTTCTTTGGAATTAAAGAGAATGCATTGTAGCTTTTAGTGCAGTGTATATGCATCTTCCATGTCTTCCCCGAAGTAGCCAGCAATTAGATTAGTAGCTATAATATCTAAGGGTGTTCCAAAAGGATATGCTAAGTAACTTATTTCTTATGTATGAGATAATAATAAGGTATGAGGAATCCGCTTGTACTCTGATATTCTAAATGTATAATTAACTAGTAAAATTTCATTATCTTTTATGGTTTGTATTGTGATATTTTTAAATGTGGAATTAACTAGTAAAATGTACTTATGTTTCATGGGACCATTTCACTGCTAGTGTCTTAGGTCCCTCTATGGGATCATCACCATAGATACCCAATGGTGACCTCATAGGGGTCTTGAATCCCACAAAGGGGATTGCTACTTGCAAATAATCACTCTCAGGTACTCAAGCACAACCAAGATCCTTCATTACATGATCCACACCAAACTCCAGATAGGCTCATACTTTGTACGATGAAATCTATCATAGAAATAAGAAAATAGAGCATAATGAACATTTTTCTTCAGGGATTCTTTTGGTTTTAACCTATCTTTAACCCTTTCAACAAATCCTTGAGCCACTACAGACCCCTAAGCATAATGCGTGAACCACTACTCATGAAACATCATTTGCAATTTTTCTATGTTTAAGTATTTTAATTTGGTATATTATTCTGAAACATCATTTCATAAATAATATTTTAACTTCTACATAACTAATTATAAGAAGAGTTATGTACTCACAATATCATTTTGCGTAGTTTGGGAAGGTTATAAACCAACATTTCCATCACTCGAGTTTTTTTTCCTTTGAAGAAAGACCATGTTAGATAATATCAACAAAGAAAAAAATAATGAGACAATTGCTAGATTGTGGTCTAACTTGAAAAGAAAAGGTGATGGAAAATGTTATTGTCCCTGCAAAATTTGTAAGGGCTTAAAGAATAGAAGAATTCTAATAAAAATAACTAAGAAACATTGTAGGGACCATGGTCACATTGAAGTGGGACATAATTATCATCCATTGGTAAGTTGTTCATTATATAGCTTTTACAATTTATATACATAAGAAATCACTGGATGATGAGATCATGATCATGGTTTATTTATGTTGATAATTTTTATATAGGTCGAGCACCCCAGCGTACATGATATGGATCACCATAACCTGAAGAATATGGTTTTCAAAGTGGAGGAACATGGAGGTGTGACTATTGTGTGAATATCAAAGCT
>MU227817.1:1853273-1868495 GCA_018584345.1 Thuja plicata
GTAAATGGAAAATTGAAATGGAAGTACTTTATAGTTCTTAATAAAGAATCTTATAACGATATGATGAAATTTGCTTTGTGAAGTAAATCTTGTTGTTAGCTTACTTAATGGACTTAAATGAATCATGAATTTAATAAGAAGGGAACCTAGGAGGAATCTAATTTAATCTATGTCTTGTTTATTTAATTCTTTTAAAAATTCAAAATTGTTCATAAATCTCTACTTAGGTTTTCTTTTACAAAGAGAATTTTTGTTCTCTTCTCCGGTTCCCTTGCGGGGCATGACAAAATTAAACAAGTTAGTATATTAATGTAAAAATCAACTAATACTAATATTCAATTTATAGTTCACTTAGTGTATTTCACTAATAAAATAATTTAAATGCATACAATTAACTACTCCAATAATAAAACCAAGAAACCAATATGATAGAAGCTAAAACCAAATAATATCAATGATACTTCCCAGATTTTTAGAGCAAAAATGCTCTCTGGAGTTTGTATGGGTAGGAAAATAATTCTCTTTGCCACATAGAATATTCCCTTCCCAAGATGCTCTTACTAATTAGAGTTAGTATTCTAACTCCCTAACCTAACCCAGTTGTTACAAAAAAAAAACTAAATTCTAAATTAATAAAATATTACATCACATAACTTATATAACACTTCCCTTCCCATAAATGGGTGCAGGTATGTAATGGCAGAGGTCACATTAAATAAAACAAAAAAATTTAATGATATTAATGCAAGCAAGTCTTACTTTTGATTTGCATCTTCGTGGGTCCCACCCACATACTCCTTCCTTACCTTGTTACCCCCATGCGTAGGATGTGGGGCTGACATGGCATTAATTTCTTTCCCTATGACAAGAAAGCCTTCCCAATCCATGCGTAATTTCCTTGCCTCCATTTGTTTGACTTGACATAAAATTTACAACATGACTGACATGTCTCCCACCTACCCTTGCTTAGGTTCCTTCTTGCTGCATTGGAATGGGGAAACCTTGAGGTGGTCCCCACCTCCACCTTGAAAACATGCGCATGCCTTTCTCAAAAGGATCTACTTGCATAAAACTCATGCAAGCCTTAGGTAGGGTTGGGATTTCCATCACCCCACCCACTTGGCAAGTGGGCCTTGGGGATAGGGGGGTGATGTGAAAGATGGGTAGGTAAATAGGTCTAGATTAGCAGGGTTAGTTAGATTAGTTGATTAGGATTAGTAATTAATAGATTTATTAACATGTTCTGATTTAATTAATATTGAATCAACTTTTTAAAATAATAGTCTATTTTATCCAATGGTTAATTATTTAAAATGGCTCATTAATATTAGTTAGTTGTTAATTAAATTTTATTATGATAATTGAAGTATGTGACTCATGTGTTCAAAAGGGGTTAGAGGTTAACTTAATTGTTTTTATTAGAGGTTAATTTAATTTTCTATTAGGGGATTAATGGACTATGGTTGCATATTTTTTTTAGGAGTAGAATTTAATTAGTTCTTATATTAGTGGATATTTTAATATATATATTTAAGTGGGTCCAAGGATAGTTAATAAAGGTTATACATATTAATTCTTGTAATTAATTTAGTTCTCTTTTATTCATTTAACTAATGTGTGTGAAATAGTTATATCAGGGTTGTTTATAGATGTTATGCAGATAGGGTTAATTAACTGACTTCCAAATGTTTTAGGGTTGAAATGGTTTTTTTGTAGTAGACTTGATTGACCGAGGATCATGTCTAAAGGTTACTTTAAATGTCGTAAGTAGCTAAGGTTGAAAGGGAATTGGTACTAGATTTAATGGATAAAGTTGTAATCTAGGATAAAAATTAAAGTAATTTCTAGGTCAACCTAATTTAACATATGTTCTTAACAATTAAATTACCATCATGATACTACACGTGGTTAAACATAAAACCATAGTTAATTCAACCTGACCCAAGAGTTCATGTAACCCGTGTAACAAGCTGATGCTCCAACTCTGCATCCATATGTGGTGTGACCCTAATTCAATCTATGAATATACCTTGCAACTCGAAGACTAACTTCACCATGTTATCACCTTTCCACAACACATCCATTGTTAGTTGTATGTACTTGTGTCTAAAAATAAAAAATAAAAAAATTGTCTGTGTGTTTTTCCCTAGTTTTGGGCATGATAGAAATCCATATGCATAGTACATAAGATCTACCTGAAATATTGATAATGATAAAGGTACAATGTACTAGAATGATAATCCATAGTATTTCATTTATTTTAAACTTGATCAAGACAATATGGATGCACTGCGATTTGATTAATTCCTAGAGTTGAAAGGAGAGAAGAATGTTATGCAAAATAATTCCATACTATACACAATTATGATATTTCCTTAAGAAATGATTGTGATGAAGAAACCATGCCTGATTCGGTTGAGATGGAAGAAGACTTGAATCCTCCCAATTTTAGAAACTCTCAATTGATGTATTACTAAATCCTGATTGATGCATTACCAAATCCCGATTGATGGGTTTTGATGATGGAGGTAGCTCCCCCTTCTTTTTTGATGATCTCTATTCCATAGGACAATTAACAATTGATGTCCCCCCCTCTAAAAACCCTTAGTACTAAAATATCTCTACCCAAATACCCAACCGCCATCCCCTATTTCAACTGCAAGGAGGAATAATCAATAGGTAATGGTAGGAAAGAGTTTTGTTGCATGGACAAGATGACTCAAATCTAGCAGTAGTTATTGTTCAAATCCCCTTCCATTCGAATCCTTATGTTTCATCTTTATTGTCAAAATATATATTTATTAATATTTGCATATTAGAGTATATAATAGTATACACATGGTACCAAGTGATTAGAATGAGAATTATATATATACATATACATATACATATGGGTATGTGTAAGATCATGGTATGCCAAAAAGTGGTGATGTGAAAAAGAATGTTTTTTTCGCCTGCCAAAAAATGTAGAAATGCGTTTTGAATTTTTCGTAGGCCTGGGTGTTAGTACACCAGGCCAAAGGAATACCAATACAAATATGATACTAGATATATATCACGTACCAGATACATATCGAGTACCTGATAAATATCATGTACCCAATATATATCGGGTAAATGATATGGTCATTAATATATATTAATATAATATATAATATATATATATTAATTCAATAGATAATATATTTATTAATATAATAAATAATATATATTAATGTAATATTATAATATAGATATATATTATATAATATTATAATATAATATTGTAATATAATATTATAGTATTAATATAATATAATATTATTATATTATTATTATATTATAATATGAATATTATATTATTATATTATCATTATAACATTATATTGATAGCATTATGCCACCTTTAAATTTTTTTTTATATTATTATAATATGAATAATGACTTTGTTTTTAAATCTAGGTATATGGTACCCGATATGTATCAAGTACCTGATGCATATAATAATATAATAATAATATATTATTATTATATTATTGTTATAATATTATTATTTTATAATATAATATTCATATTATAATATGAATAATGTGTTTGTTTTAAATTTGCGTATCCAGTAGCTGATATGTATCAGGTAGATAAGTAGTAGATATTTTTCCACAACAAGTCAAATTATGATATTGCTATCAGGATTCAACAGTGTAGTATTTTGAGTCAAACTCATTGACCCATGTTTCATGAGTAGTGGTTCACATGAACCCATCTCTCATGAGAATGAATAGAAATCTTAGTACTCATTGCATCTAGGTGATGCTCCCAGAGGTGAAGTACTGGAATTCCTGGGAGGTCACCCATCCCAGCACTACTCCAACTCGAGCACTCTTAACTATGGATTTTCCTCCATGGTTAAACCCACTCTACAGTGCAAATAGAGTGGGTTTAACCTTGGAGGAAACTTTGTAGTTAAGCATGCTCAAGCTGGAGTAGTACTGGGATTGGTAACCTTTGGAGGAATCCATGATGGATAAAGGTGGAGGAACCAAGTTTATATGTATGGGGTTCATGGGTGGATTGGATAGGTGTGATGGGATCTTGTGGAGGATTGAGATCTTGTGGAGGATTAGGTGATGAACTATAAATGATTGAATGTTTGAAGATGATAAGTTGATGATCACCGAGCTGCAAAAAGTAAATGCAAGACATTAAATCAGTTAATGTATTGTATTGTCATTGATGTCAACTTAATGTGATATGAATACTCATACACATATTGTCACAACACTTGAAGATATAAAGAGACACAGTTTTTGTTGTTGGTAAAGATATACACTAAGTTACAAGGTTACCCAAGAACAGTGAACCCTGAACAATTCACAATGTTTCCTGACGGACATACAACATTGATGGACAGTGTAACCCGAGAGACATAATGGTACCTAAGATCAGAAGTACCCAAGATGAGTTGTACCCAAGAAAGTGTTACTGATAAAACTAAGAGTTGATGACCGAAATCAACTGGAGTTAGAAAATGACAAAACACTTAGCTGACAGGAGCTATATTTAGAGTTAACTGATTGATTACTTTATTTTCATAGACCAGTTGAACTAAGGATAATAAGGATATTTAAAGCTAGTTTTATTCACAAATGTCAAGGAGAAATCTATGGAATAAAACTAAAGCAAAGATTTAAAGATTAAAGAAATGCATGGCGAGATTTGCCGATCAAGAAGCAATCTACATCAAGAACAATAAAGACAAGGAGATTGAACGGTGAAATCATGTCTATATAAAGAGACAAGGAATTCAATATGGAAAGATGAATGTTGAATATAATTCTGGTGAAGATAGAAGTCTTCATGCAGATTTGATCATACAAGATGAAGAACAGAGCCAAGAATTCTGTAGACACCGAGAAATAGAGGACACAACATTCACCAAGCAAAAATAAGAAAGAAGGGGAGAAAAGAAATTAAAGAGAACATTTATTAGAGAGGTATTATGGACTTACAATAGATCTGAAAATCTGCAAGTTAAAGTTGTATTATTGAATAGATCATTTATTGTTTCAGTTTAACCATTGATTCAGAAAATCTCTTAACCAAGAGGGATTTAAGCATCCTTAATGTATTAAGATACTCAAGAGTATCAAAAGGTTTTCATGTTGACAACATAGTGAATGCTAGGTCAAATGATAAACTATTAGTTTTAAATCCTCTAACAAGGTCACACTTAACAATGTGTTTGTAACGTTTAATAGGGTTGGCTCTTCACCGAGATCACTTCAGAAGAGCAAAAATTTTGGGTTACCGGTCCCAAGTGGATTTTCCCTTAACATGGTTTCCACATTAAAAATACATGTGTCAAATGTGTATATGGTTCATTGCTTTGGTGTTTTACTTTACACATTACTAATATAGGATTGGTCGGTAATCACTAAGTTCAATTACTGCTATTCAGTAAAGGCTAGAAAAAGACAAAGAGTATATTCACCGAGCAGTATATATATGTTAGATTTACACAAGGCATACATCTTGTAGGACTAAAATATAACTGAAGATATTATATTTATGATATAAGTTTTGGTTAGATTATTGTATTAATTTTTTAGGCCATTGATTCACCACCCTCTCAGTTCTTCTAACAATTGGTATTAGCACTGATGTGCTTGGAAGAGAGTTTAAAAAACTCAAACTAAAGATCACAAGATGAGTAAAAGGGATGTGCCTAAGTTGAACAAGGAAAAAATTGCATCATGGAAAAGAAGGATAAAACTTCATCGATCAGGTATTGGAAATGATGTTACACAATACTTGGATGCTGAATATGTTGCACTGATAGGACCTCTGAATATTGATCAATTGAGAGATAAACATGAACAAAACCCTATGATGATAGAACTTGCTTATTCACTATCCGATTATGAATTTGAAGATGTCAAATCATGCACCAATGCAAAGAAAATCTGGGACAAACTCAAGCTAGTACATAGAGGAGATACAAATGTGCTGAGAGCCTAAGAGGAAAGTTTGATGACCTAAGAATGAAAGAAGGAGAGAACATCACTCAGTACACTAGCAGAATCAAAGAAGTTGTTAATGCTATCCAAGGAGTAGGAGGTGTACTTGAAGAAGAAACAATGGTAAGTAAAATTCTGAGAACCTTACTACCTATTTATGCTATTAGAGTATCTGCAATTCAAGAAATGAGAGTAGTAGCAAATAAAAATGTTACTCTAGATAGTTTGATTGGTAGACTTATTTCATTTGAGATGAATAATTATGACAAAAATGTCTTACCAACTATTGAGTCTGCATTCAAATCTTCTTTGAAAATAAGTAAATCAAGTCATAAACACACTATGAGAAATGATAGTGAAAGTGATAGTGATAGCGATGAACAAGAACTTGATGAAATTGAAGAACTAATAGCTAGAAGATTACAAAGAGGAAAAGGTAGATACAAAGGTAAATTACCATTGGTATGTTTTAATTGCAAAGAAATTGGACACTTTGTTGCTAGATGCCCTAACAAGAGAAAGGATGAAATAAAAAATGACAGATCTTATGAAAATAAGTTTGACAGAAGTGATGACCGAGACTACCAAAGCAACCAAAAATATGATAAAAGAGATAATCAAGACTACAAGGACGAAGGAGCGAAGGATTTTTACCTGGTTGAGAACAAAGCTAAAAATATTGACACCGAGTCTGATGAAGATATTGAGGTAGTATTTGTTTCTATGAAGGATGATTCAGACGAAGAAGAAAGGTATGTTGAAACCGCACTCATATCTAAAGTTAGCAAAAATGATGTCTGGATTACTGATAGTGGATGTACTCACCACATGACTGGAGATAAGGAAAAGTTTAACACTTTTGAATATTATAATGATGGATCAGTTAGGATGGGTAATGACTCACCTTGTCCAGTTGAAGGAAAAGGAACCATCATTTTGAATAATCTGATCAGAACTAAAAGTGCATATTGGGTGAAAGGACTTAACTATAATATATTGAGTGTTTCACAGTTGAATAAGACAGGACACCGATTTGCATTTGAGAACAAAAAGGCAAAGATCTATAAAGGAACATGAAGGTTGATCAGTACTGGTGAGAAAACAAAAGGTAACATATTCTATCTTGATGATATTAAGAGAACTTGTTTATTGGCTAGAAATGAAGATATTTGGTTGTGGCATAAAAGGTTATGTCATGTGAATTTTGACAACATGGTTAGGATAAGCAAGAAAAGAAAAGAAAAGTAAGAGGCTTATCAAGTATGTCAAAACCCAACCATTTCATGTGCAAGAATTGTCAAAAAGGAAAAATGACAAAATCTAGTTTCAAGAGCAAAACCTACACATCTAATGCTATTCTAGAGTTAGTCCATACTGACTTATGTGGACCAATGAGAACAAAGAGCTATTATGGTGCTATATACTTCATTCTATTTGTTGATGATTATTCTAGGATGATGATTGTCATGTTCTTACAGAGGCATTTAAGATGTTCAAATGGTATAAAGCTATAGTTGAAAAGAAAAGTGGAAAAGAACTAAAATTTTTAAGATCAGATAGAGGAGGAGAATTTATTTCTGATTAATTCACTAACTTTTGTAATGAGCATGGAATTACAAGACAATTTCTGCATCGAGAACACCGTAACAAAATGAGATTGCTAAAAGAAGGAGTAGATCAATTGTTGATTGTGCCAGAAGACTGATGATCAAAAAAGGCATCACACAAACATTCTGGAGAGAAGTTGTAAGTACTATTGTCTATACACTAAACCGAGTTCAATTGAAGAAAGACACCAATAAGACACCTTATGAGCTATGGTATGGATATACACCAAATGTGAGTTACTTTAGAATTTTTGGAATTCAATGTTATATATTGAAAGATGATAAAAATGGAAAGCTTGACTCTAAAAGTGATGAAGGAATATTTCTAGGATATTCTACCAAAAGAAAAGCTTATAAATGTCTTAACAAATCTTCTAACAAAATCATTGAAAGTGCAAATGTTAAAGTGGTTGAATTTGCTGAGAAAAATGATGAAGAAAGCAGAAAGGCATTGTAAGATTATAAAATATTTTTCTATAGTGAAGAACTTGGCACCTTGCTCGAGCAATAGTGTATCGCTACCGAGCGACAAAATAATGCAACCGAGCAACAGGCTGCACACAACAAAAATCAGGAAATTGCTCACAATGATGAACCGAGCGATGATGAAGATCAAAATGAAGGTCAAAATGATGATCATAATGATGAACAAAGATATAAACAAGTACTTGCTAATTATGTCAGAAGACACCATCTGCAGGACCAAATCATTGGAGACAAAAGAGCTAGAATGAGAACAAGAAGTAAGTCACTGAACACTAGATGTTTTATTTGTGATTTTGAGCCTAAATATGTTAATACTGTACTTGGGAATCAAGAATTGGTTAGTGAAATGAATAAAGAGATTTAACAGATTGAGAAGAACAAAACATGGACATTAGTACCTAGACCAAGTGACAAAAATGTCATTGGTACCAAATGGATATTTAGAAACAAACTAAATGAGAATGGACTCTGGAGAAGTCACAAGCAACAAAGAAAGACCGGTATCCAAAGGGTATACACAAGAAGATGATATTGAATATGGAGAAACCTTTGCACCCATTGCTAGACTAGAAGGAGTAATAATTCTACTTGCTTATGTTGCTTTCAAAGTATTCAAAGTATACCAAATGGATGTAAAATCTGCATTTTTGAATGGAATAATAGAAGAGGAGGTATACATTGAACAAAATGAAGGGTTTGTTGATCCTAACAAAAGAAACATGGTTTGTAGACTACACAAAGCCTTGTATGGATTTAAACAAGCACCAAGAGCATGGTATGAAAGACTTCACTCTTATCTCATTAGTATTGGATTTATAAGAATAAGTGATAACAATAATTTGTATTTGAAAGGAGATACTGATGATAAAATTTTAATTGCTGAGATATTTGTTCATGTATCATATTTGGAGGTAATGATATGTTATGCAAATCATTTGCTGATGAAATGAGCAAAGAATTTGAGATGTCAATGTTTGGAGAGATCAAATTTTTTCTTGGTCTACAGATTCTACAACAGGATGCAGGCATCTACATCCCACAATCCAAATACATCAAAGAAGTTTTGAAGATATTCAAAATGGAGGACTCTAAACCAGTTGGAACACCTATGGCAACTAGATGCAAATTGACAAAGGAAGACAAGACAACTGAGGTAAATCAGACCTTATATAGATCTATTATTGGAAAACTAATGTATGTTGCACATACTAGACCAAATATAACACATGCAATTGGTATAGTTGCAAGATTATCTGCTAATCCCAAGGAATCACACATGACTGATGTCAAAATAATTTTGATATATCTAAAGAATACCGAAGACTATGGTTTGTGGTATAATAAAGAAGGAAAATTTGAGCTGCAAGTGTATACAGATGCTGATTGGTCTGGAAACATAGATGATAGAAAGAGTACAACAGGAGGAGCATTCTTTATGGGTGACTGACTTTTCATGTGGATAAGTAAAAAGCAAGGATGCATATCACAATCAACTGTAGAAGCAGAATATGTGTCTGCTGCTGTAAATTTCTCTAACATTGCATGGATCAAGTGATTACTGAAAGGCATGAATATGGAAATTCTTAACCCAGTGATTATTTATTGTGATAATACAAGTGTTACCAACATTTCCAAGAACCCTGTAATGAATGCTAAGACAAAGCACATAGCTATTAAGTATCATTACTTGAGAGAACAAGTACAAGAGAAATAAATGATACTAGAATATGTACAATCCAAAGAACAATTAGTAGACATATTCACAAAGCCATTGCCGAAAGATACATTTGAGTACCTAAGGGAAGAGACTAGGGGTTCAACCCTTTTCTACTAGTCACTAAGTTGACTTGGAGGCTGCATCAGCCTACACATTATCAAAAGATAATTCATGTTGATGCAAGAAAAAATATGGAGTGCAATGACATATTAGTACAAGAAGGTACTTATCAAAACAAAAAACCAGAGATATTGTTGGCTACTACAGAGCTGTATTGCTGATGGAGAGAGATATTCAATGATATATTTATGTTTGACATTATTGTCAAAGGGAGAGAGATATCCAATAATGAAATATCATATCATGATCATACAAAGGGAGATAGATTAAATGAAATTTCCATCAGGAAGAAGAACATCAGTCAAAGAGAGAGAAAAGATCAGAGAAATAAATTATACAAGAAAGGGAAAGACATAATCAGAAGTTGCTACATCTATCCATTGAAGGGAATGGAGAAAGGGAGAGAACTCTGCAAGAAACAAATCTAAGCTAGAAGAGTTTACCGAGAGTCAGATATTTGAATTGGTTATAGAATAATAAGTTTGGTATGATATGGCATATTTCATATTGTATTGATAGTATGTTTCCATCAATTCCAATGGGACAAATTGATGAACTATAATTGATTGAATGTTTGAAGATGATAAGTTGATGATCACCGAGCTGCAGAAAGTAAATGCAAGACATTAAATCAGTTAATGTATTGTATTGTCATTGATGTCAACTTAATATGTTATGACTACTCATACACATTATCAAAACACTTGAAGATCTAAATAGACAAAGTTTTTGTTGTCACTAAAGGTATACACTGAGTGACAGGGTTACTCAAGAATAGTGAACCCCGAGAAGTTCACAGTGTTGCTCAACGGATAGACAACACCAATGGACAGTGTTAACCGAGAGACACAGTGGTACCCAAGATCAAAAGTACCTGAGATCAGTTGTACCTGAGCAATTTTTACCGATAAAACTAAGAGTTGATGACCGAAATCAACTGGAGTTAGAAAATGACAAAACACTTAGCTGGTAGGAGCTATATCTAGAGTTAACTGATTGATTACTTTATTTTCATCGACCAGTTGAACTAAGGATAAGAAGGAGATTTAAAGCTAGTTTTATTCACAGTTGTCAAGGATAAATATACAGAATAAAACTAAAGCAAAACTTTAAAGATTAAAGCAATGCATGGCGATATTTGCAGATCAAGAAGCAATATACATCAAGGACAATAAAGACAAGGAGATTGAACAGTGAAATAATGTCTATATAAATAGACAATGAATTCATTATGGAAAGAGGAATGCTGAGTATAATTCTGGTGAAGATAGAAGTCTTCATGCAGATCTAATCATACATGATAAAGAATAGAGCCAAGATTTCTGCAGACACCGAGCAACAGAGGACACAACATTCACTGAGTAGAAAGAAGAAAGAAGGGGATAAAAGGAATTGAAGAGAATATTTATTAGAGAGGTATTATGGACTTACAATAGATCTAAGAATCTACAAGTTAAAGTTGTATTATTGAATAGATCATTTACTATTTCAGTTTAACCATTGGTTTAGAAAATCTCTTAACCGAGTGGGATTTAACCATCATTAATGTATTAAGATACTCAAGAGTATCAAAAGGTTTTCATGTTGACAACATAGTGAATGCTAGGTCAAATGATAAACTGTTAGTTTTAAATCCTCTAACAAGGTCACACTTAACATTTTTTTTGTAACCTTTAACATGGTTGGCTCTTCACCGAGCTCACTTTAGAAGAGTGAAAATTTTGGGTTACAGGTCCCAAGTGGTGTTTCCCTTAATAGAGTTTCCACGTTAAAATCCATGTGTCAAATATGTATATTGTTCATTGCTTTGATGTTTTTCTTTACACATTACTAAAATAGGATTGGTCGGTAATCACTAAGTTCAATTACTACTATTCGGTAAAGGCTAGAAAAAGACAAACAATATATTCACTGAGTAGTATATATATGTTAGATTTACACAAGGCATACATCTTGTAGGATTGAAAGATAACTGAAGGTATTATATTTATGATATAAGTTTTGGTTGGATTATTGGATTAACTTTTGAGGTCACTGATTCACCCCCCCCTCAGTTATTGTAACATTAGGATCATGTGGAGGACTTGGGTCAAGTGGGGGATTAGGAGGGATAATAGGATGTAGAGATGGATTAGGATCATGACATGGAGATGCAAGGGTACTTTAATCTTGACTTTGGAGAGGATTATGTGGTGGAGTGAAAGGGATTATGGATCTTGATATGGAAGGGAATCATGCAATGGAGTGGAGGGGATTGGATTGCAAGATGTAGTACTTTGTTCTTGACATGGAGGGGAATCATTAATGAATGAGGTATGATGGATATCTTGATCTTGATTAGGAATGGGATCATGAGGTGGGTTAAGGAGGATAAGTGGATCTTGATATGGAAGGTTGAGATCTTCATATGGAAAGGTTTCATAAGATGGAGAGGTGTCATAAGATGGAAGAATTTTTAGATCTAAAGGAGGAAAGTAATCCATATTAGCATAATTTAGAACAAGGTCTTGGTATTTTTGGGCTTATGAGGATGGCGCGATGGACGAGATAGAGTCTTCAACTTGGGTGAATGGAAAGATGGGAGACTCATGAGGCTTAGGATATTTAGGTATTCCTTCATTCTAAGGGGATGGAGATTGGTTCATGACTAGGGGTATTGCACAAATTGTTTTACAATTGGGGATTTATACTTCTCTACTAGCCCTTGGATCCAGTCAATGGAAAATTTATTGTGGGATGGGGAAGGTCTACGCTTTGGAGGGTTAATATTATGTGAAGGTATAGGATTAGGTGGAGGATTGGGATTAGGTGGGAGATGATAATTATGGATTTGGGAAAAAGGGGAAGGACATATGTCTTCAAAGGAAAACTTTTTCTTTCAACCCCGATTTTGTAAGCTAAGGAAAATGTTTCAAAGTTCTTTAATCTCTTGGGAAAGGTTAGGTGTGTTGGAGACATTATGTTAGATATGGAAGAAATCATATGTGGTTGAGGGATAATGAGATGGATTTCCCTTTTCAAAGGTAGAGGAAAGATAATAAATGGTAGATGGATTGGAATTGGATATGTTGTGTTGAGGTAAATTGGATGGGGATATGGTAGATGGATGTGGAGTTAAGGGATTGAATTTGTAAGTAGGTTGTGGTGAGAAATATGAGTAGTTATGGGTTGGATTTTTATGAGGTATGTATGAGTTGGATGGATGTGGTTAATTCTTTGGTTGGATTAGAAGTATGGTTTGAGGGTTGGGATTCGACATTTGAAAGTCCTTAACTATTTTGTCAAACCAATCCATATTCATGATGTATAGATGAGGGGTTTTGAATTTGGATTAGAAGAGGATGTGGATGAAGATTAAGAATGGATGAAATTTAGAAGACAAATAGGGGATTTTTTGTAGATAGATGAATGGTTAATGGGTGATTGGTTGGAATGAAGGGGTAGATCAATTGGATTAAGGCTTGGGAAGAATGGTATTAGTTGGAAAAGAAGATTGGATTATAATATGATGATGAGATTAGAAGAAGAATGAATGATGAGATTTGATTATTGATGTGGGTTAAGGGAGATGATTATTATGAGGACGATTGATGATATTTGGACTTGGAGAAAAATTTAGATTTTTGATGTTGATAAATGTTAGGACCTTGTTGGATTTGATTTGATTTGATTGGATTGGATTGGATTTTTTATTTATTGATGTTTGATTTAGATCAAAATTGGTTTGATGATAATCAAGATTTGGGATTGAGATTAAGATTGACTTGATTTGATTTGATGAAGGTTTAGGACAACCTTAGTGAGAAAAGATCCTGTGAAGGCACAAAGAGATTTGATTTGGATTGTATCTTATCCCACTTGAGATAGGCTAATTTCTCAAGAAAAATAGGATAAAAATCTACTTAAACCAACGACTTGAGACAAACAATGTTTTCAAGCAACAAGTTTAGCTCATGATTGATTTAGGATGATGATCTTTACTTCACTTCAAAACTCTTTCAACCTAAAGTTTGTGATGGAATCTTGATCAAGGTTGATTAATTTGATTTGATATAATTGGGATTTGGATTTTATTGATTGATAAAGATGACTAGATTAAAGGTCCAATTTGAGATGTGGGGTGAATTATTTGGTGCTCCTAAGTCTAATGGATAAATTTTAAGAGGATAATGATGAAATATGGATGATACCATAGGATGAAAGATAGATGAGAGATGGAGGGATATGCAAATTGAAGGTCAAAGAGGTGCATTTTAAAAATTCTAATTTGATGGTCAACAAGAGGGTCCAAAATGATAGATCTTGGTATAATTAGTTCTCTCTATTTTCTAGCATAGACGACATTCCATGGCAGAGATGCCAATCTGCATAGGCGCCAATTGATAGGCGTAGAAGCAGGTTCTTGTTTTTAGGAAAAAAATGCTAAAAAAATTAATTTATCATAGATTGGGTTTGATTGGTTTGGATTAGGTGCATTCAAGGAAAATAACATGCACAATAGTTAAAAACTTGAAAAATCACAAATGTTTGAGCTTCAAAATGTTTTCAATTTTTTTTTGTGCACAAGTCTTAACATCACTTCAAACACTTTCTACCTAAGGTCAAGGTTGCAATTTAACACTTTGTGATCCCATAGGAGAAAGCTCAAATATTGATATACCAGACCCTCATGCACTCTATCCCTCTCAATCTAAGAGCTAACTCGATGTGGAGATGAGTAACAAAATATGTAATTAATAGGGCCTTCAAGGAGTGGGTGAATAGGAGATCCCCTTGTGGGGGCTTTCCTGACTTTTGGTGATGAAATCTAGAAGCCTTCTGATGTAGGAGCATCCTGGGTGTAAGGGCAATCTTGCATCACCCAAAAATATGTGTTTTTCTATTCAATAAGGGCTATTTTGTACAAAGCTACTATTTTTGGAAACTTACTATTTTTAGTAAGTTGGTCGTTTGAACTCAGAATGTTCTAATTTTTCAGGTGAAGGTTCATCTTAGTCATATAAGAATGTCAATTGAATTTCATTGCCAGATCATTTGTATTGGCGAAGTTATTAAGGATTTACTGTTGAGATTTTAGGGTGCAAAACCTTTGAGCTCAATTTTCAGGACCTTAGAGGCTCCGGATCGAGGTTGAACTCATAGTTGACTAGCACTTCGCAAGCCAAGCATTGTAGATCGCGATCTCCCCTTTCTGAAAAGTGGTTATAATAGCCAATCGGAGCTACGGTTCAAAAGTTATGGCTTCTGGAAGTTGGGCTACCTAATCTCATGTTTTGTAAATATTTAAAGCCGACCC
>MU227817.1:1876183-1900090 GCA_018584345.1 Thuja plicata
TTGTCTTGGTTCTGAGATGAGGCTTCACCAGATCTAATAGAATTACCTTCTCATCATGCGAGCATACAGGGAGAAGATTATCCAATGATTCTTCTCTTATCCTCATGTCTTCCTCAATTGCATGTCTCTTCATGATCTCCAGTATGTTCCATAACTTATCTGGTATCACTTTTTTGAGTTCAAGAACTAACTTCTTAAACTTAATCATATGAGATATGATCATAGAGTGTATCTCAGTTTTATCAATCTCTTGATACTTGTCATACACTTTAGCAATTATATCAAGTCCGCCTTCATTCACAATTCTGTTCCTTAAGAAATTTAGACTAGGTATGAATCCTACCTCAGGAGGAGCTTGAGTATTCCTTGCTTTGCTCCGTGTGTTCCTTGAGGATGGGTGATTTGTGGGCACTTGCTTCCTTCCTCTAGACTTCTTGCTTGGTATAGAAGGTGGAGATGAGTCTAGGTCAATGGTGGTAGAGGGTGTAGAGGTTCTCTCTACTTTCTTCTTCTTCTGGATCTCTTCAGCCTTCTCAAGTTCTTTAGCTATCTTGGCATCTCTATCTTTTTCAAGGTCTTCTTGAGTGACTCCATAAACTTTTAGAATGCTAGATGTAATCTTAGATGCTTTTCTTTTGTTATCAACACTATATAATACATAATCAACTACATTAGTCTTTTCTCTGTAAGTGCCCCACCTTGGCTCATTAGGATCTTTGGGCGCAGACAATAGAAATTGTGCATATCCTTCTAACACATGTTCCTCCACTTCATAACCAAGAGGATGAATCCATTTGGTTCTAGGTTCAACTGCCTCCATGCAAGTGCAATCTATTTCTACCATGAAACATATGGTATCCTTATATTTTTCAACTATCTTCTCAGATAATTTGAACCTTTTCTTCATCTTGATCCTAAATGTCTTGATATCCATATCCATGACATCCCTCACACTGCTCTCTAAAGTGGCTTTAAGTGAAATCTGAGACATTGTGGGTTTTCTCCTGTCTAGGTAAAGGTTTTCAACTTTTCCAACAATATGGAAGTACAAGTAGATGATCAAAGATCTAAACCTGAATGTCTTGATCTTGTCATGCTTGATGATTCAAATGTTGTCAATCAATTGAGCATGCAATATCTCACATAGATTGTATTGAGTGTTATCCTTCACCATTCTGATAGCTGCTAGGACTATTTCTGCAGAGACACTATTTAACCTGCTTGCTTGCTGAAACTTATAACCAATGATCATTTTTAGAAGCTTTATGTCATCTTCCTTGATAGGGTCAACTGTCATACCACGCTTGTCATGTCTAGATAAGAAAACTTGTTCAACTTGCCTCTTGACATCCTTGCCAGTAGGAAGAACTGGTCCAGTTTTAGGAAGTCCAGTTAATTCATGGATTAGGTTTGTAGTGATGCAAATAGGAACCTCACCAATCTAGTAAAGGTCATCATGTATTCTTCTTAGTAAAATCTTCACCCATTCTGGCTCATCAAACTTGTGCGCATTAGAGTATTCAAAGATAGGGTTATCAATCAAGTGCACGAACTCATCCTTGAATGTGTAGTCAGGTTTCATCATAGATCCCATATGAGTGGCTATGCTGATATCTCCTACGATTTTCTTCTTACAATAAATGTACGCGCGGATGTCTTCTACGTGAACAACACCTAGCGGGGTTTTGGAGAAATCTCCTTCCACATCATCTAGTATGGATTTGAATGGATGCTTCTTAAATATAAATATCTTCCTCTCTGTAATATCAAATACAACTAGAGTTAACATACTTGATGATTTCTTAAATAGGGTTTCACAAAAATCTAAAACGGCGTGACTGCTAGGGTTCCGTTTCAACTTCTCAACCGTGCTTCTTAACCACCAAATTTGTTATGCTTTCGTGCTTTGACATTCAGTGCTCCTTTTCTCTCCAAGTTCTATGATCTCGAATGTAAATGTGAAGATGATCGAAGAATTGTATTCTTTTATAAAAGTTACTGCATTTAATGTTTGCAACCGTACATAGTTTTCATAGTGAATCTCAAACTTTGTTCAGAATGCATTATAGATAATGTGTGTATGTGTACTTCATCCAACTATGATCATAAACATAATTTCATAGGCGCATACTTAGAGGTGAGTATACCAGCCGTGTAGGAGTTCTGAGCTAGAATAGCTCCCCCTAAGACCAAGAAGGTCTATTCAACCATAATAGAGGATGCGTCCACTATGGATGCATCAACTACTATGTCAACATCGTTGTCCTTCTTTACTTCAACCCAAATTTTTCTTGAATCTTCTTTTGATTGAACAAACTTTACTTCTCCTTTTTCTTCAAATAGTAATTTCTTAGGATCCTCTTGCTTTTGAGTTCTGGATCTACAAAACCTTGAGGTGTGTTCGGTTTTTCCACATGTGTGAAAAATGATAGGAGGTCTGATGTTCTTGTTCATCATGCTACAATGCTTTGCTGTGTTTCCATTGTAGTTACATAACTGACATGTAGTGTTCTACAAATTTATTTGAGGTTGATTTCTCTGATTGTTTTGATTCAATCTTCTTTGATTTTACTGTGACTGATTTCTTTGATTTGTTCTGCAATGTATAGCCCTATGACCAAACTTATTATAGGAGAAACAATAACCATTGAAAGGTCTTACCTCTTTGCAATCTCTTGCCAAATGACCATGTTTGTTACATGCATAAAAAGTTCTATTAACTTGCTTGATTTCCCCTTTAGGTGGATCTGTTTTAATCTCTTCAACATGTTCAACTTTCTTTGCTTCTGAAGATGCTTCATGTGCTTTCTTTCTTTCTTGCAATGAATTGATTTCAATTTGTGCTACACTGTATCCGAGACCAGTTGTGTTGCCTTTTTGTTTTTGTGCATTAAGATGAGATTGAAGTGAATCAGAACTTGTGTGGAGTTTATCAATCTTATCCTTTACTTCTGTTAATTCAGATTCCATCTTCTTCTTTATGTTCTCTAATTTCAAGACTTTCATGTTTGCTTTCAAGAGTTCATCATCTAATTTTTTGCTTTCTTTGATCTTTTCTTCAATAGAAATTTGACTATCTGTTAGTTGTTCATCCAGATTCTCAATCTTATCTTTCAAAGACATGTTCTCTTCATTGAGGTTTTTGACCATTTTCCCTAAATCACTTGTAGAACAATCTTTCAAATCTTTTCTCAATTTCTTGATAAGCATTTGTGAGCCATCAACTTTTAGTCTAAGTTCTTCATTTTCTTTTTCTGATCTGTCAAGATCTTCAAGAGCTGCTTCAAGATTATTTTAAAAATGTTTTTCTTCTATTGAGTCCATGATCTCCTCAAGTGGTTAAAATTTATTTCAGAGGACCAAAGATCTGATACCAATTGTTAGAAACACTAAGAGGGGGGGGGTGAATCAGTGTTTGTCTATTTATTACTTTTCAACAACTTAAACATAAATCAAACATACATTCAATGAAGCTTAACATAAGAACTCATAACACATGATATGATTATGGGGAAACCTTGATCAGAGGAAAACCCCGGTGGGAATTAGTACCCACAAATATTGCACTAGTCTAATGAAATCGTTGAAGTTCCTTTTCCCTGTTAGAAGCAGTATTTACAATGCAAGTACAATGACCTGGTTAAAGGTCTGACCCTATTAGGAGTCTTTTACAAAACCTTGTTAAAGGTATATGGCTCACTACCTAGGCTCACTTCCCAATAAGATGAAGGCTACAACCTTCTGATAGTTGATACACACTATATCAAAAGTGAACTGTTGTGATGACACTGTTGTCTGATAAATTCTTTGTATGCGCGAATGCTCTTACTCTTTTAAAGAGCTTTATCTCATACTGACTTCATCATACTACTTTTCTATATCTTTCTCTTACATATTAATCAACACTTGTAACATAACTTTATATTACACACTTATATGTTCATACCCAAATAGACGCGACCCAAAATAAGACTTATGGTCGGCCCTAAAACATAATACACAATGCTTTCAAGCAAGTTGGATTAAGCATGTGTACAAAAATACTAATTACATCATTAAAAACATATAATCAAAGGTGCTTGGCCTCTACATAACAAAATAATTCACGGTGATCAAAACACTAGTTCGCTTCCATGCTCTATCTTCTGGACTGCTGGTGTACTGATCTGTCTATAACTTCTCCGTACTATCATTTTGTACCATGCGTGTCTAGACTTAGTATTTAGACATCACATAGAGCATATATCTAAACATGCATACTCTGATTTGATGTCTCACACATGCGCTGATGTGCTGATCGCTGTATATCTTTGTCTGCCCTGTTTCCATACTTAGTCATTTTATCTTCTAAGTTATCTTTGAAAGAAAGTTAATATGACTTTGTTGCCATGATGACAACACAAAAATAGTCATATGTCCTCTAGGAGTCAACTTGCCAACAATAGCTACAAAACATAATTGACTAGTAACTGTATTAAACTCATTTAAATGATTAGCCACTGACCCACCTTCTACCATCTTCATATTAAATAAATGATTCAAGAAATACCTTATTCAAAGCATAAGGATTTTGATGCAATTTTTCTAGGGTTTCCATCAACTCTTTAGTTGTCTTCTCTTTTGTAATATTAAATGCCACCGATTGTGTCAGTCATAAGTGAATGCTTCCCAGTGCCTTTCTATCCAAAATATCCCAATCCTCTTGAGACATAGCTGCCTCTTTCTTTCTCACTCCTTCCAAGGGTCGTCATAAATTCTTCTGATAGAGATAGTCCTCCATCTACATTGTCCATAACTGAAATTTCTTCCAATTAAATTTCTCAACCTTCAACTTACCCTTGTCTGCCATTAATCCCACTTGACTATGAGACTCCCACTCAATCATGAGACCTTCCTACAGAGGATAACTAATAACAAACTTTCTCTGATACAACTTGTTAGGAATAGAAGACATGAATCTAACAATTACATGCTGAAATATATAACCAATATCAAAAAATAATAAACCAAATAGAAGAGAACACAAGACAGACTGATTTAACGTGGTTCACCCAATCCCTGGGCTACGTCCACCAAACAACAAGTCCAATCTTATTATTATCTAGTGATTACAATTTGACCGCATTACGCAATCCATTACAGCTCAATTCCAAGTCACTACGTCCTCCACTACACTTTGGATTGAATAAAAAAATCCTCTATTTGCCAGCTTCCCACCCACATCTTGCACACCTATCATCAAAACAACACATTCTATAATGTCCTTAACCCATTCAATGGGTACTTTCTGTAACCACCCTAATTTGCTCTGCTCTGACTATAGACCATATTTTCCCTAAGTGTGATCATACCCCCAATTATGTTAAGACAACTCTTCAATCGGTTGGCATAATTCTTTCAAATCAAAATTTAATCCCCTAAGTGTTTTAATCACTAAATTTTATTAATCACCTTAGCCAATAAAATCAATTCAAACCAAAACATGGCTAAGTTAATTAATTTAAAAGGAATTAAATAAAATCCCTATTATACCTCATCACTTGCAAAAGCCTATCCCCTAGCCTAAATTAATCTAATTAATTGGCTATAGTCCTATTAATTATTAAAAAGTAATTAAAAGCTTAAATAATTAATTTCCCTATTTTTGATTGAATATATTAATTATAATTCATTTCATTAATATTCCCCTTAACCCTAACCTAACCTACCTCAACCACCTTAACCCTGGGTTCAAACCCATCCCAACCTATTCCCCCCATGCTAAGCCTAATCCTAATCTTATTCCTATCCTAACCCAATTCCTAATGTTGTCACATTCCTAATTTTGTGATTAGGAATTCAACCCACTTGAGAAAGTCAACTTTGTCAAGCTTGACTCCCTCTAAGTCCACTTTCTCAAGCTTGGACTTACACCCTCACCATGCCTCTTAATTGCTCTCATTAATACATCATTAATGGAGATTCCTCAAGCCCATGCCTCATTAATGCCTTTGGCATTAATGCCTCTTACACCTTATTAATAGCTATTACATCTCCATTAATGACCTTTGTCCCCCCTCTCTCTCTCTCCTTATTTCTTCTATAAATAAGATGAATTTTGAGCACAAATGACCCTTAATTTTCAGAGTGAAAAGCATTGTTATGCTGTTAAGATCATTTGTGAATTCATGTTGCATCTTAGTTTTAATATTATGCATTGTTATTATCTTCATTTTTAGAACTAATATGCATGTTTCTTGATCATTTAGATTAGTTTTATTCAAATCTTCCATTCTTAGGTTGTATATGTCACTGATTTGTACATAATCTGAGGGCATGATTATGGCATTCTTCAAACTCCTCCTAGATAGGAAGAAATAGATCAGTTTTGGTGTTTAGCCTGAAACCCTTTCTTTTTAATGTTTTTTCACTAATTTAATGATCTATTGAAGTGTTGTGTTGCAGATAACAGGTCTAAAAATTAACACACACATTTCTAGCGCCCACCGTGGGACCATATTTCAGACTTTGCCTCATTTTGCATCCATTTTTCACTAAGTTGTCTTCACAGGTTTCAGGTACAAGCTCATTTTTGGTGATCAAGGCTCGCATCCAGGATATACCCTCACATCACAAAATCTAGGCTCACATCATGGATACCCTGAATCATTTCTGGTAAAATCTCACATCTGGTATGCATTTCATCGCATCCGGGATACAAGATCACATCTGGTAAATATAGGGTCACATCTAGTTTTTGTTATTGAAAATTGAAAAATCTAACCTTTAACATTTGCGTGTTTGTTGTCCTTGATATTTTCATAGCCTAACTTGTATTTGCAGATCGCTGTCGGAGACTCTCTTGTTCAAAAAAGTTGGAAAAATAATACTGACTTGTGATTTTACAGATTGCCAATCCCTCATTTTGTCTTCTATTTTTATTATGCTTTCAAAACTAAAGACATTTTCCAATCTCATACTAAATTGACCAGAGGAATATGCTCTTTTCCTTTAAGGAAAATCTAAAATTCACAAGTCAATTTATGATTTGAAAGGAATTTGGGGTAACTAAACAAGGCAAACAAACTCACTGTTTAACTTCATTTTGGCAAAGTAATTGAACAACACAAAGCATTAACTTTTGTGGGATAATTGAACAACTTCATTGTCTAAAATTTTGGAAATAGTAATTGAACAAGAAAATCACCTAATTTTGGGAAACTGAATAATCAAACTTTCCTTTCAAATACTATGTTTTCATAATTTAGGAATATTTAAATCGAGCTCAAATAGCTTGAGGGAAAGTACATTGATTGGAGTGTTTTGGGAGAAAATGGCATTGACTAGGAGAGTATGGTCTTCTTCTTTCGAAGAATCAAAAATCTAGAAATCCTATGCTCGCCAATCCTTTGTATTCTTATTTAACAGTAGAGGGCCTACCGGTTGAGGAAAAAATCTCCCAGGAATGACCCAAGTGAGGACAGGTTTTACGCCAACCCTTCCAACTCACTATAAATAATTGCTTCCTCGTAGGCCTAAGCCTTGGAAGATAGAGTTATTTTTTTTCTTAGAATTTTGACATCATTCCTTGAACATGCTTAGGTATGTGTAGAGCAGAGCCGCTTAAATCTTTCTTGCGAGACTACACATATTCGAGTACTCATAGGGCTATACGCCTCAATTTTTCCTTGTGCAATTCTATGGGATATGGTTTTGAATGGATTTCGCCATCATAAACAATGAACTTCATAGACAAAACTACCTGATTCATCCTTGAAAGGGTGATAATCCTTGTGCAAGGCAAAAATTAATTGCCCCAAGACACTCGTCATATTGTGCCCTCACTTGCATTTGGAGTTAGCTAATATGGTATCATAATGAGAGCCATTGTGTGCTTGGTGATAGCCATATTATGATTATAATTTGAGTGTGTACCTAAGTCAACGAGCAAGGATTTTCATCCTCTACCTAGAAAATAGGGCGTAAGCATGTGTCTGTTCACCCCTAACAATGCAAATCTGCTTGATATATTTGAAAATCATTAATGAGATAACACCTTCAAAACAAGAAACAAAATTCAATCCTTGATCTACATGTGTTTTTCACTCACTAGAAAGTATCAAAATGTGATCCCTGATTAAATGAACTTCACGCACTTCCAAGATGAAATTGACAAAATTAACAAAAATTGACAGAACCTCAGAAAATCGCATCCTGCATTTCCTAGCTCATATTTGGTTGTGCAAGATCGTATCTGGTATCCTGCATCACATCTGGTTAGCACTTCATTGCATCTAGGGTGAAAGGTCACATTTATTCCATCAGAAGCTCGCATACTATATTTCCTGGCTTGCATGCAGAGAATCGCATCTAGGACAGTGGGCACGTGCATAATTTTTTCTTAGAAAACTTTAGTAAAATTGGATACCCTTTTGGCTCATTAGTCTATCACTGTTGCCTTTTTTGGTCTCTCTGTCATTATTTCAATACCTTTTCAAGTGTCTACCTTGCATGTCCTATCAATTTCTCACAATCAGTTTCAATACGTGTGGTCGGTTCACTTTTCAAAACAACTTGATTCCCAACTCACTAACAGGGAATTCTAACCCTTTGACGCTGGAATCATTTACTTCCACCAAAACACAAACGACACTTCCACCTAGACACACTCACTTGAATGATTTGAGACTCTACTTGGCACTATCGGGAAACTTTGATAAAGTTGAGATACAACTTCATGGTTAGCACAAGACACAACAAGTACACTTCTAAAGAATTAGAAGTACTTCCTAGATCACTACACTTTCAACAAGGAGAAACATCTCACAGTTCCCTATTCAATTTAGACTCTCCAGAAATGGAAAGACCCACTCATGAATGGAGTGTGGATTTTGAGGAATACGATAATGATAAAAACCAAAAGCATAAAGATAGCGATGGTGAAGAAGAACAACACTTTGACCATCCTTTGTTTGGTTCAGACAGTGAGGAAGACATCACAGAAGAAGAATACAATAAACTCAAACAGAGCAAGAAATTCCAAAAGACATTGGAAAAGATAATTGGCGAGGACAAAGAGTAATACTTTCTCCATCTAGCATCCACTGGTGTAAAATTACCTAAGGATTATGATGTTGAACAACTAAAATAAAAGGAGGTGTCAACTCCTATCTTTATTCTCGCCAAACAACTAACCTTGATGCAAACTGAGCTTGCAACACTTAAACAAGAGAAGGCTAAACCCAAAATGAAATACTCTCTAGACTCCATTTGTCTATTTCCTTTTGATAAGAGTATTAACATGGTTCTGTTTCCTCCCAACATGGTAAGGCCAAAATACGACAAGTATACAGGAGAGATTGATCCACATGACCATGTGAGAGAATTTTGTGCTCTAAGCATATAATACATGCATGAACCTGCATACCTCATGAGGCTATTTCTCGGAAGCCTAGGTGGAAATTCCATGGAGTGGTTCTCAAAGCTTACCCCTATGGTAAAAAAAATTGAGAAGTTAATTCAATGATTTATCCAACATTACTCCTATAACATACAACACGATGTAACCATGATGGATATGTGTAACACTAAGCAAAGAACCGGTGAGTCCTTTACACACTTTCTACAAAGATGGGGGAAAAACTTTGCAAGGTATTCAAGGGCTATTCCTGAATCCAAAAAAATGGAAATCTTTGTTAATAACTTGATACCAGAATTGAACTACGCATTGCAAATGCAATATTCCCCGATCTTTGACAAGATGATCAAGAATGCCATCTGTAGCGAAGAAGTCATGGTTAAAAAGGGAGAAATTACTCTTCAAAATGAAAACAAATCTACCAATTCCAACTCCAAACCTAAATAGTGGAAACAAAACAAGAATGTTGTCAATGATGGAGTAGTAGATGCATCTAATGTTAATCCTAAACGTGAGGTGTTCAATCTAACAAATAGCATGCAAGTAAGTAAAGATGCCAAAGTAACAACCTCCATACCTAAAGCAAATAATGAGAATAGAAAGGGTCAGCCATGGACTTCCAAACATCAACAAACATTTACTCCTTTGGGAGAGCCTCTTGAGACTATTTTGAAGACACTATTAGACAATAAAGTTCTCACAATCCCAGATTCAAAACCATGGGAACCCGAAGTCAAACCTTGATGGTGGAATGACAATTCTTATTGTGTATTTCACAAGAACAAGGGACATAAGACTAATAATTGTCTTAAACTCAAACATGTTATACAAGACCTTATTTAAGGAGGTAAGATCAAAGTGGAAGTACACACCACTGGTGAAGACCATACAACATTTAACAAGTCATTCCCTAATTATGAGAAAGGAGAAGCATCTAAGGGAAAAGGAAATGAAGTAAACTAAACCTACTCCAATAGTGATAACGTGATCAACATGCTAGACATTAAACTTGAATCAATTAATGTGGTCACTATCAAAGGTGTTAAAGACACATCTTTCCAAACAAATGCAGTAACTTGAAGCAAAGCACAAGTCACAATCAAAGGACCTAATTCCTCATCAAAACCAGCAACAACTTCCAAGGTACCTATTTTCACTATTCCCAAACTGGCAGCAGCAAGACAAACGGTTACTATTCCAACAGCGAACTATACCCCAGTGGATCAATTGCAACGAACCTTTGCTCAAATTTCCATTTTTGAGTTACTTAAGATCTCATCAATACATAGGAAAATTATTGAACAAGCCCTGCATTCAGAAAATGTACCAAAGGACATTGATGTAAACAAATTCCAAGAAATGGTTAATCATATCTCCGCACCACATTACCTCTCTTTTTATGAAGAAGATGACAAATCATTGACAAATCCACATAATCAACCCCTTCATATTGAAGTCCTAATTCATAAATCCTGTGTTAGACGTGTATTGATAGATGGAGGCACAAGGTTGAATATTTGTACTCTCAATCTAATCAGGAAGCTGGATCTCTTAGAACAAACCATTGATTCAAGAAGCAAAATTACTATCAAAGCTTATGATGAGGAAGAAAGATCCTCTAAAGGTCTCATTGTTCTACCCATCAGAATCGGGCCAGTTGAAAGAAATGTAATATGTCAAGTTCTGGATCTACCCTTGGCTTACAACATACTATTAGGGAGACCTTGGAACCATGAAATGCAAGTGGTACCATCTACTTTCCACCAGTGTATCAAATTCCCACATAATGGGGTGGAGGTAACAATTCCTGCGGATGCTAGTTATACTTGCAACAATGTTAAAGTGGGTAGCATGGTCCCGCATAACAAAGAGGTTCCCAAATAAATTGTACCTGAGACTACCAAGGACATGGTTATGAAAAGTTTTGGAAAAACCTTGAAACTTGAAGAAACTGGTATGGGAGAATACAAGCTGGACATAACCCCGTCATTAACAGAACTTCCCATATCCCCAAGATCTTATGGAAAACCTTCCTCATCATTCACACCTATTGCATCTCAAACACCAGAAATTCACAAATCAACTGGTATGATTAAAGCATCTACCTCTTCTGAAGATAACACAGAAGAACAAGTAGTCTTGGCCTGGCTTTACAAGGGAGAACCCAAGGAAGTTGAGGTAAAACATGTGGAAATATCCCCAAATAAGTATGGTAAAGGATATGACCTTCTTAAACAAATGGGATATAAAGGAAAAGGACCTTTAGGAGACAATGGAAAGGGGCTTATTGAACCTATACCCACTACCAAAGATAAAACAAGACTAGGTTTCAATAATAAATATGAAAACCCTACTTCGAGAGATAGTCCAATCTCTAACAGAGGAAGTGATGGAGAAGAGGAAACAAAACCAGAACAATGAACTTATGAGAGGTTATTACATATTGGTATAGAGTATCCTGAATACCAAGGAGAAAGGTATATACCAAGCTTTGAGACACCACAAGATGCTCATATTCCTTTATTAACACAAGCTCCTATTCCAGAGGTAGAAGAAATTCAACCGAAGACATTCCAGAAGTGATCTTAACAGAAAAAACTATTGAGGACATCTCCCAAAAACATGATTCAAAACCTAACTGGGGGTAGTTAGTCACAATCACACATATCTTAGTTTTTCCACACTTTGATCTACAAGTGGCTAATAGGGTACATCAGGTAACAATTACTGAATTCTTAAACATGTTTGATGATGAAATAACAAACTCTCATGATTATGAGTGGGATGAGCTATCTGTTGCCACATAGTACATTGAAATAGATGTGATTCACATGTTTGCGGCTCCATCAGAACAAAATGAACATCCTAGCACTACTCCTAATAGTGTTGATATTCTTGAAGTAGAGGAAGTATCCCTTCCCCGAATCATTGATGAAGAAACTGGTGTTCTCCTAGGTCTAGAAGAGATTCAGAGGCAGAAAGCTAGGGGCCTCCCTCTACAAAGGGATGATGAAGAATACTCAACTGATGAGTCACTAGAGTTTGGTCCACATATAACTAACAATGACCCTTTTAATTATGATTTGACTCTTATTGATTTGAACATCGAAGAGATTAACCTAACAGAACATGTCATGTCAGTTAATGGTCTTGACGCTAACACAATGCTATCCTTCCCAAAATCCAACTCCTTGTCTCTAATAAACCTAGATATAATTGATTGGACTAAAACATATCCTACTCCTATTCTAGACTTTCCTAATGACTACACTTTGGCTTGCTACCTGAATGCTTGTGAACCTTATCCTTCTTCCACCAATGCAAGGAGCGTGAACATGTCACTGGAGGATATCAAGTTTCTCAGTCACAAATTGAAAAATAAAAAGAAGAAAATAACTGATGGTGAAAACCACGTTGTGGAAGTATCAGATTCTAAAATAGTAAAAACAAAATACATATCTAATGGTGAAAACCTCTCAGAGGTGCCAAAGGATGAGATTCTTGATATCCTCTCTGAGCACTTTCAAGAAAGATCTTCAGTTTTGATAGAACCAACACAACCAATTAACTTGGGCACAATTGAAGTTCCTCAAATTGTTCACCTAGCACAATCTTTGTCAGATGAGGAGAAGACACAATTCACCTAGTTCTTGAAAGATAAAAGATCAAATTTGCATGGTCTTACATAGATATGCCTGGGTTGGATCCTAAATTGATAATGCACCATTTATCTATAGCTCCTAGGATTAAACCTGTGAAACAAAAACTTAGAAAGATGCATCCTAATGTTGCATTACTGGTAAAAGCAGAACTGGAAAAATTATTGAAAGCTGGATTCATCAGAGTCATTGCTTACACAGGATGGACTTCTAATGTGGTCCCAATATCTAAATTAGATAAATCTATCAGGATATGTATAGAATTCAAGGACTTAAACAAGGCATGTCCTAAGGATGATTTTCCACTACCTAATATTGATATGATCATAGGCCTCACAATAGGCTATCAAATGTACTCATTAATGGATGGTTTCTCAGGCTATAACCAAATTAAAATTGCTCTTGAGGATCAAGAGAAGACCACATTTAGATGCGCATGGGGGACCTTTTGCTGGAATGTCATGCCATTTGGGTTAAAAAATGCAGGTGCTACATATCAAAGAGCTATGACTACTATATTCCATAATATGATGCATAAAAACATGGAGGATTATGTAGATGATTCCTTAGCTAAATTAAAAGAAAGGACTACACACATTGGAGACTTGTGGAAAATACTAGATCGCATGGAGCAATTTTAACTCAGGCTCAATCCAAAGAAATGTGCCTTTGGGGTTCAATTAGGCAAGCTACTAGGGTTCATAGTATCAGCAAAAGGGATTGAGGTAGACCCAACAAAAGTCAAAGATATACTATAAATGGCTCCTCCCCGCAACATTAGTCAAATGTGGATGTTACAAGGGAGACTCCAGTCAATCAGGAGGTTTATGTCACAACTTGCAGATAGAGCACAACCCTTTACCAAATTTCTACACAAAGGTGTTACCTTCAAATGGGATGAACATTGTGAATCCAACTTCAAATAATTAAAATAGTATGTGGCTACTCCTCCTATTCTTATGGCACCCATCCACAGAAAGCCATTACTCCTGTATATTTTATCTATAGCCACATCACTGGGAGTATTGCTGGCACAAGAGGATGAAACTAAAAAGGAAAGAGCAATATACTACATTAGTAGAACACTAGTATCTTATGAAATCAATTACAACATAATTGAAAAATCTTGTCTAGTAGTTGTCTTTGCATCACAAAAATTGAGACATTATAGGTTGTCATATACAGTAAGGCTCATTGGAAAGATAGATCCTTTGAAGTACCTCCTAAGAAAAACAACATTAACAGGATGAATAGAAAAGTGGGTCCTGATTCTGAGTGAATTTGACATAGAGTATGTGGACAAAAGAGCTATTAAAGGACAAGTCCTCGCAGATCAACTAGCTGATTCACCACTCCAATATGATGAGCCTTTAAGGATTGAATTCCCTAATGAAACAATTATGCATCTAACTAAGTATCCATGGAAGATGTACATTGATGGTTCTTTCAGGCAACAAGGCTCTGGCATAGGGGTTCTATTCATAACTCCTCAAGGCTACAAGATACCCAAGTCCTATAAATTGATGTTTCCATGCACAAATAACATTTTTGAATATGAAGCATTGGTAAATAGTCTTAAAATTGCCATGGAGTGGAAAATTGTAGAGTTACATGTGTATGGTTACTCCCAGCTCATTATCAATCAAGTCAATAGATATTATTAGACAAAAGATGAGAATTTAATTCCCTACAAGCAATTGGTTGATGACCTAAAAAAATACTTCGTCTTCATCACATTCTAGTAGATACCCAAAATAGAGAATAAAGCCGCAGATGCTATGGCTACACTGGCATACATGTTACAACTGGAGGAACATAAATTCCTCTATGACTTCTTGGTGGAAGAGTTATCCTATCCAACCTTTGATACCCCTGAATACCAAGTAATTTGTGCTTTGACCACCCAAGACCAATCTCGGTATACTAATATCATTTCTTACCTAACTGACAAAACCATTCCCAATGATCTATCAAAAAATGAAAAATGAGCCTTGATTACGACAGAATCATGTTATGTCCTCATAACTAATAACTTATATAAAGGAGGTCTCGATGGTACACTTCTAAGATGTTTAGAACATGAAGAGTCAAGTCACGCATTAAAATAAGTCCACGAAGGTGTATGTGGATCACATTCAAATGACTTTTCACTAGCTAAGAAACTACATAGGGTAGGCTATTACTGGCCTACAATGGAAAAGGATGCTATTCAATTTCCAGAGAACTAATACCATTTATAACACATTGGCCATTTCATTAATGGGCCTTTGACTTGGTTTGACTAATATATCCTAATTCTTCAAGTGGACACAAGTTCATCATTACGACCACTGATTATTTCACAAAGTGGGTTGAAGCCGCGCCGCTAATCAAAGCCACTGGAAAATAGGTGGCTATGTTCATCTTGAACTACATTATCTATATATATGAGATACCCTCTTCAATTATAACAAACAATGGGGGCCAATTTAAAAACCAAGACATCAACGACCTTTGCACACAGTTTCATATTACTCAACATTGTTCCTCCATCTATTATCCTCAAGGTAATGGATAGGCTGAGGCATCTAATAATAATATTCTCAAAATCCTACACAGACTTGTGAGTAAGTCTGGAAGGGATTGACATTTACAACTAAATCCGACATTATGAGCCTACAGAAAAAGCATCAAAACACCAACTGGAGGCATGCCATTTTCCCTAGTCTATGGCACTGAAGCAGTACTACCTATTGAGGTTGAAATCCTATCTTTTTGGGTCTCTTTACAAGGTCTTGTTACTGATGAACAATACTGCATTGATAGGGTAAATTTTTTAGACTTACTTGATGAGCGCAGACAACAAGTGTTCGATCATCTGAAGGTGTACCACCAATGCATGTCAAAAGGGTACAACAAAAAGGTCAAACCATGCCAATTTTAGGTAGGGGATCTTGTGTTGGAAATACAATATGGGAAAGAAAGATGTTGGGGGGGTGAATCAGATCTTCAACCTTTTATCACTTAAAACAAACTGATCCATAATCATGCATAAATGTAATTGATCTATCATTTAGTAGTATCCATGACAGTAAATAAATAACAAAAGACATAGAATTTTGATAACCCAGAAACCCAAGAAGGTAAAAATGTGGTGGGGATGACACCCACAAAAATCTTCACTATTGCAGAAATAAAGTGTGCCTGTTAGGGCTACAAAGTTTGATCACAATTTGTAATCTACCTGGTTAAAGGTCTACCCAGTTAAGAGCTACATATCATTACAATCTACCTTGTAAAAGGATTTAAACTTACAAAAAAGTAAGCACTTGGCTAAGAGATTTAGAAAGGTATGTTAGAACCATTTTGTTAAGATATTTCACCTGATACACTTGTTAGAATGTCTCAAGATCTAATCCTTCGATATGCACTCTGATGCTGATAATGAATCTCCTCTTTTCAATACCTTCTCTGATCTAATAATCTAATATATCTTTACTCTGCTTCTCACTGCTCTTTCACTCTACTAGATCTATGCTTCCTCTCTCAAAACAACCCTTCTCACATATCTCATGTATGCATACACTTTCTCTCATAGTACTCTGTAATTAGGGTAAGAATCAATCTTAATATACTTTACGAATTGGGAAATTAGATCTAGATCAACGATCAGGATCAAATGCTTATGCCGCTTGGACATTCCAATTTTTTGATTGGCTCCATACCACGTAGTGGGATCAAATAATTAAATGCCTAATTATCCTGTTGAAAATATTAAATGCTTAGATAAGTCGACCCAAAATAGTTTACCTCAAAATTGGTGTCATTCCTGACATATAGAACAAAACTGTCTTTCTCGGCACAAAAAGACTCTAGCGCTTGGCATGGACTAAACTTGGCAACCATGTGACTCAGAAACTATTATCTTCTTGGCAATGACTGTGGTGGATAACTCATCCTATACCGGATAGCTCGGCCGCAGTGATGACCAGCTAAAACTGCCTAGATAAATGACTAAGTGTGGGACGCTAATGATCAACAAAACTTAGAGATCAACAATCTCCCCCTTTGATATTAGTGGAAAAAACACTTATCATTTCTTTTACATCCACAAAATTTTTCTAAGTACACAATGTACTCCCCCTTAGATTATACTTCATACTGCATACACTATCTACATAATTTATATGCCTTCAACAAAGATATTTATACCTGGTTCTTTACATCTTTTTCTGTTTCCTTTCCTATTTCCCCCTTGTTTTTGTCACTGATAGCTGTAGGGGTCAAGTTATATTTATCCAAAAATGGTTTATGAAGCTGTAATATCAATGCAAATGATGTATCCCAACTATCCTTAACAAACTTCATAACCTGCAACTTAACTTCTAGCTCGGCAGCTAGACTTACCAAATTATCTGCAGTAGAGAGATGAGAATCTCTCTTGACTAATTCTCGTGTAGCTGTTAGTTCCTTCTAAATAACCTCTAGATGAGGTATCAAGTTAGCCTAAATTGTTATTAATTTGGCCCTAATTTGGCCATCTTTAGCCATAAGCTCGACTAATCTCCTCTGTGCATGAGTCAACCTATCAAAATGTATGGAGCTAGAACTAGCATCCATGCTCAATGAACTTTCTATTGACTTAATATCTAAATGAAACTTCTCAATAAGCTATTGATTATCCTTTGTAAAGAATGTTACATCACATAATCTTTTGTACAAAAAAAAAACATTATTTGCAACTTCCTCAAGAATCTCTACAAGAGAAGAAAGTTCATCCTGTTTGGTAGAAATCTCTCCAGATATCTTCTCTAAGACTTTGTTCTCAAATATTCTCTTGGACCATTGCAAAAATTTGTCATTTGCCTCTATATTTTCATCAGTAACTTTCTGCATAATGTGAAATAACTGTTCCAATATTGGTGCTTTCTCATTTACATCTTCCATATCAAAAAGCTTTAACAAAAATATCCTTTATGTCATGCAAAACTTGCTTATGATTTTGTTCCCTCTTCATTTCCTCTTGTCTCTTATTCCTCTTTAATAGGTCTTGAAGGGTCTGAATCTTCTCATATGTCAAACTCTTAGGATGCCATTTAGGAATCACAATAACTTCATCCAATGTGACATTTAAGCTTGGTGACTTTTTCTTGTTTATCTTTCTCTTCTTGAGCTCTAGTGAGATGATACTCGGCTCAAGTTCTGTGATATCTTTTCCTTTGTCAGTATTAATTTCAATTGTTGCCTTCATCTGAGTCAAGATTTCCTTCTGATCAGGTATACTTCCCATTTTGGGTCTAGTGGGAGTAGATGATACAAAGTGTGGTAGATCCACCAACACTTGTATAGCCTCTTGTTCTATAGGCTTATTTGCAATTTCTTCCATCTTATCTCCACTATCTAAGAATGTTTGCACAACCTCTAAAATAGGTGGGTTATTATTTGTTACCTCCATTTCTCCTTCTTTCTTTGTCTCGGCCTCAGTTTCCCGAATGGGCGATTTGATACCTGTGTCTTCCAGCTCATTCTGATCCTTGACATCCAAATTACTATTATCTTCAAGTGTAGTGTCAATGGGACTATCCATTGTAAAATCTATAGTTTGCACATCACCTGTTTCCTCTTGTGGTTATGTCTCATTCTCTGCTTGATTAGTAGCAATTTCTTCTTCCATTTCCTTATGCTCTGAGATTATTTTCCTCCTTGTTCTCTTCTTAGGTTGGCTCGGCACAACCTTTGTTTCAACTTGTTTTCTCTTCCCTGAACTGCTCTCTCCAAAATTCTTCTTTGTATATACTTTTGTTGACTCGGCTTGAGATGAAACAGTTGATGCCCTTGTCCTAGGCCGGTTAGCAACAGGAGGGGTAGTCTTAGGTTTGGCTTTACTTGCTTTAGTTGCCTTGGCAACCACTGGATGCTTCCCTTTTCCTTTCACAGTGATATCCTCTTCAGGTTCACTCTCCTCTTCTTCACTAGACATATCCTCTCCATGTCCCAATGATAAACCCAAAGGTGCATCTTTTATTTCTTCATCACTCTCAATTCCAACCATCTTCTTCAAATTTTTGACAATATTTTTCCTTTTCCTCTCCATAGTGCCAGCCTTCAAATCCATAGAGATTTTGGACTTGACTTCATCATAGTTTCCAAAATGCTTAACAGATCTATCAACCTCTTCTGCCAGTAGAGTTGTTATAGATGCAGATGTCTCATCAATGCTCACTTCATAAGGTAATGGCCTTAGCCATGATACCCTTGGTACTATAGCCTGAACATAAGTAAAATTTGTGTCTACCAAAAAACATATATCCTCAAAGTGTTTCTCAACTAGTGATCTTGGAATTCTGCTTCTCAATCTCATCTTTTTCTTAAATTTGACAAAATATGTTCCCATCACATTGTCAAAGTTATCACCTAATTTCTCAATAAATGCATTGATCTGCTGTGTAATAGGTCTTTCTATTTTCCACACAATGTTTCCAAAAGTAGGAAATGTATTATGTATATAGAAAAATATGTAAACAAGAAGAGATCCAAACTTACACATTGAGTTCTTTGCCTTTTGGATTGAAGAAAGGTTCTCAGCTAGTTGCATCAGTTGAAGCTTGGCAAGGTCATAAGTATGATCCTTCTTCACAATCTTCCAAGCCTGGTTGACTGCAATGCATGGGACACTGTCCAGTCGACTCGACTGATAAAACTTGTGAGCAATAACCCTAACTGCAAAATCAAACTCCAAATCTGTAATTGTAGAGATCGTCATTCCTCTTTTATTCCAGACAGCTCCAGTGAATTCTTCTATGTTTTCCTTACTCTAGCATCTCATGGTTCTCTTTCCATTAACAGTTGGATAACGAGTTACGTGATGGATGATTTCCTTTGTAATCTTCACTGGTCCATTTTCCAACAATATGTTCATGTCATGTACACAACTAAGAACAATCTTGATCCATTCCATTCTGAAATCCCTCAGAAAATCTAGGGCAGGAGTTACCCTCTCTCGGTTAAATATTTGTGTTCAACTTTTAGGGCTCCGTCTTTGCACAATTTGCTATAAGATTCTCTTAGCTCATGATTGTCAACTTCACTTATCTTGCACATATAACATGACCTAATATCATAAATCATGAGTACCTTAGGTGGAATCGATGATAGGTCTCTAGTCAGATCACCCTAGATGGCGCTCTTAGGAACTAATCAAAAATTAGGAGGTGCACAGGTGTCACTCCTTACCATTTGAACTTTTAGCAACTCCTCCATACCCTTCACTATTGTGGAAGAAATGGCGGCCATGATTTTGAAAGAAACAGGTTACAAAGATGATGAACAGAATACCTCGACAAATGTCAGAATACCTTCTCTGATCTAATAATCTGATATATCTTTACTCTGGTGCTCACTACTCTTTCACTCTACTAGATCTATGCTTCCTCTCTCAAAACAACCCTTCACACATCTCTCATGTATGCATACACCTTCTCTCATAGTACTTTGTAATTAGGGTAAGAATCAATCTTAATATACTTTATGGATCAGGCAATTAGATCTAGATCAACGATCAGGATAAAATGCTTATGCCGCTTGGACATTCCAATTTTCTAATTGGCTCCATGCCATGTAGTGGGATCAAATAATTAAACATGTAATTATCCCATTGAAAATATTAAATACTTAGATAAGTCAGCCCAAAATAGTTTACCTTGAAATTGGTGTCATTCTTGACATACAGAACAAAACTGTCTTGCTTGGCACAAAAAGACTCTAGCACTCAGCATGGGCTGAACTTGGCAACCATGTGACTCGACAACTATTATCTGCTCAAAAATGACTGTGCCGGATAACTCAGCCTATACCAGATAGCTCGGTTGTAGTGATGACCGGTTAAAATTTCCTAGATAAATGACTAAGTGTGGGACACTAATGATGAACAAAACTTAGAGATCAACATCTTGTTCTAAAAGAGAATCCTAAGAATTAGCTAAACAAAGAACATAAAGGAAAGTTTGAACCTAACTGGCTGGGACCTTTTGTTATTACTGCTGCTTTTGGGATTGGATCTTATCAGCTAGCTACACCTGAGGTAGATGTCCTTCCAGATCCTATCAATACTCTACATTTGAAGTGGTTCTACGCTTAATGACTGGATAACAAAGCCTATGCAGTGAAAATATCAGAAAATACCAAAAAAATTAGAAAATTGATCCTGGAGAAATTCAAAAATAGTGGAAAAATTCCTGAAGAAAAGGTATCCTTGGTGAAAACCTGGCAAACAGGAGCCTTGATACTTCAAAAACATTCAAAAAATAGAAAATAGCAAAAAATTTGAAAAAGAGAAAAGGCCCTCGATGAAAACTTGGTAAAATAGGCATCTCAGTAGAAAAAAGAATAACAAAATTTTTGCTGAGTTGTGAAAACCATGCAATTAGGCATCACTTATATTCTGTGCTCTATCTTTCAATACATTGCTGATACTAAGCCTTCACAATTACACCTATGCTAAAAGTTGATTTTGTTTCCTTACACCTATCCTATCCTTGCTTGGGATTTGTTTGCATTTTTGTCTCAGGGAACAAATCCTTCGGCACTGGGGGCATCTTTGCTAGCATGTTAGGTTGCATCTGCTAGGTCATCCTAGGAGGGTTTGCCTTCCCACACAATGCTTCTCAACACTTACACCAAAACACCACTTACACGAAACAAGGATGTCACAAGCATTGCAGTCACATAATGACCTTCCTAAAATACGACTTTGGCTTGCAAATAGAGACAAGGTTACACATACATGGAACACATATTTCTTGAAATTTGAATTTTTGATTAATGAATCTCTACTGTGCTTGAAAAATGAATCATAGTATTTCTCAATGCTACTTAAACACAGTTTGATCTTGGTTTGATTATAGCTCTTTTATGTTCCAATGATGTTTTAACTAGGGGCATATAAGTTGTTATAAGTTTTCTTTGATTGATTCTCCATTAATGATTGTTATGTCTTCTGAGTTACTCCATGACGTCTGCACAAAGAAAAAGAGTCGCAAGGATGAGGGGCATAATGTTAAATTGGTTTTTTTCATATGGTGATTGTTTCAAAAGATCATATAGATTTCACTTAACTTGGATGTTTATGGTAAGAGCTGCCAACATGAGTGGATAGCCGCATATATCTTGATCTTTGTTATGTGTAAACTAAAGGGATGTTGAAATGATTTCCTTGTCTATTCTCTAAGCTCAGATTCAAGGTCATTGCAGGTCCAATATCTTACCTCACAAAGATTTTGATATACTAAATAGAAGGTGACTAACTTGTCGTCCTGGCTTCTATGCCTTGACGCCTAAGTCTATTTCTGATATTGCATCCAATAAACATAGTATTCATACTTTCATAATATTAGTGGGTATTAGTGATTGTTGTACTATCAAGTGGTATCCATTCTAAAAAGTTGCCAATGATGATAAAAATGCTATAATATCTGCAAATCAGTGACAATCCTAAGAGTCTACATATAGATGCATTTAGAGATTGCATGATTCATTTTAAAGAGAACAACATAAAAGGGCCTTGAGATTAAAATAAATTCTTGATTCATCCGAAATCCAAGTTAATTACATCATCTATATTATTGATATCCACGATTCTCGAAATCTTTGATCAATCGAGAACGAAACCAAACTCATGTTTTAACGTAATTGACTTGGTACCCATTTGTTTACTCTTAACACACCTCCATTTCTTCACTTCTTCTGATCCATTCTTTCTTGATCTAATTGACCCATGCAAGTGATACATCATTTCAATAGAGGGATTTTATTTTATCCTTTGATTTCGTTCCTAAGGGGGCATGATCACACTATCATCAATCAAATTCTTTCTCGAAACAACATGAAAAATGACTTCATTATCAAAATACTAAAGGCATGATGGTTCCTTGACTAAGTCGAAACTATTGGATTGAAGGCTTCGGTTCTCACAAGCTGGATATCCTATGTCTAATTTTTCTTATATTCTTATTAAAGCTCTGGGTAGCTTCATACTGACTTTTTAGATGACAACCAAGTTCAAAGTCAGACAACCAAGTTCAGAATTGATATCTTTAAGATCTTTTCTTATTGACCTTTGTTCGATCAAGTTCAAAGTCAATTATATGAGTTTAGTTCAATCAAGTGCGAGACTAATCTCATCAGGCATTTTGTTTGATCGTGAGCGGAATTCTCAAACTTTTTGAAGTCAAAAACTTTCTTTGAATCAATGCACTGCTCATACATCAATTCAAAGAGGGGAAAATGTAACCACCCTAATTTGGTATGCTCTGACCATGGACCCTATTTTCCCTAAATTTGATCAAACCCCAATTATGTCAAGACAACTCTTCAATCGGTTGGCATAGTTCATTCAAATCAAATTTAATATGCTAAGTGATTTAATCACTAAATTTTATTAATCACCTTATCCAATCAAATCAGTTCAAATCAAAACATGGCTAAGGTTATTAATTTAAAAGGAATTAAATAAAATCCCTATTATACCTCATCACTTGCAAAAGCCTATCTCCTAGCCTAAATTAATCTAATTAATTGGCTATAGTCCTATTAATTATTAAAAAGCAATTAAAAACTTAAATAATTATTTTCCCTATTTTTGAGTGAATATATTAAATATAATTCATTTCATTAATATTCCCCTTAACCCTAACCTAACCTACCTCAATCACCTTAACCCTGGGTTCAAACCCATCCTAACCTATTCCCCCCATGCTAAGCCTAATCCTAATCTTAATCCTATCCTAACCCACTTCCTAATGATGTCACATTCCTAATCCTATGATTAGGAATCCAACCCACTTGAGAAAGTCAACTTTCTCAAGCTTGACTCCC
>MU227817.1:1909069-1928325 GCA_018584345.1 Thuja plicata
AGCCTCATATCACAGATTAGAGAGAGTTGGGATCCATCGACCCTCAAAGCGTGGAGATAGAGATTGATAGATAGGGAACATGTGAAACATATGTATCAGGCTCATAAAAGTTATATATATACATGAAATACTTTCTTTGCACAATTAGTTCTATGATTGATTACCATATTTTAATCAATACTTAAAACTTAACAGAAAGAAAGAATGAAAAAGTGCATGAATATATCCAAATGTAATAACCTATAAAACAAGCATAACTATTTTATAAGGGATACATAAATACATAAAGAAAGAATGATGAATTAAGGATAATAATGTTTGAGATGCATAATATTAATAGGTTCCTTAAAAGGGACACCATCCATATCAACAATTTTATAAGCACCCGAACCAAAGTCCTCAATTACCACAAAAGGTCCAAGCCAATTAGGGTTGAAATTCCCTTTTTCCCCAGGTAAAGCATTCACATTTCTTTGGTTCTCATACAAGACTAAATCACCTACTAAAAATGATCAATCAATCACCTTGTGATTATATTTTTTCTGAAGTGATTTATGATAAGCCTTTATATGTTCCAAAGCATTTATCTGTTAATCATCCAAAATTTCTAATTCTTGTAAATGTTGTTCCCAAAAACTATCCTTGTCGATTATCCCCTGAAATGAAACACGTAAAGAAGGCATTTCTAATTCCAATGGCATAATAGTATCAATAGCATAGACAAGATTATAAGGAGAAGTACCTGTGGATGTACAAACACTAGTCCTATAAGACCATAAAGCATAGGTAAGTTGGGCATGCCAATCTTTAGTATGCTTATTAACTATTTTTCTTAAGATTTGCTCAATAACTTTATTCGATGCTTCAACTTGACCATTAGATTGAGGATAATAGGTAGTAGAAAATCTATGTTGAATCGATATTTCTCAAAAAAATTCATGACTTCTTTACTGTTGAAAGAAGTACCATTATCCAAAACTATTGTTGAAGGAATACCAAATCATGCTATAATATTATTAAGGATGAAATCACAAATAACATCTGTAGTAGTAGAACGGAGAGGGATAGATTCCACCCACTTCTTAAAGTAATCTATAGCTGTTACGATGTATGTATGTCCTTGAGAAGAAGTTGGTGAGATATTTCCAATAAGATCAAAACCCCAAATACTAAAAGGCCATGGAGCAACTTGATTACGAAGCTCACAAGCAGGAGCATGAATACAATTACTATGTTGCTGACATTGAGGATACTTCTTAACAAACATGGAAGAATCTTGTTCCATTGTTTGCCAATAATATCCCATTATAAGAAGTTTATTGACTAAAGATTTCCCACCAAAATGTCCCCCACAAGAACCAGAATGAGCTTCTACTAAAGATATCAAAATTTCAGTTCTACCAAGACATCTTAATAGAAAACCATCATAAGAGTGTTTGTAAAGTGTATCTCCTAGAATGATATAACGTGCTCATGTTCCTTGTTGCTGATTCTGGAAAAGTACCATCTTTCAAAAAATGAAAGATATGAAAATACCATTCATCCAAATGCAAATTGAGACTATCAGTACTAACCTTATTGGAAATTGTATACTTTTTAAGAGTTGTATAGTAAATTGAAAGTCTTCAGCATTATTCTCAAGACAAACCAAAGAAGTTGTGCTTTCCATGGTGTCCGCATGTCGATTATCTTTCCTAGGTAAATTTTGAATCGTATAAGAAGAGAATTTTGAAAGAATATCAAGATCCAAATCTCTATATTGTGTCATTTTATCATTCTTAGTTTGATAACCTCATTTAATCTATTCCACAATCAATTGTGAATCCTCATAAATTTCCAAGTTTTTAATGTTAAGGGATGAAGCTACTCGTAAGCCATCTATAAGAGCTTCATACTTCGCCACATTGTTAGTACAAGGAAAAGTCAATTTATATGACATAGGGATTTGTTTTTTTGTAGGAGGGATCAAGATAATGCCAATACCAGAACCCTTCTTACATCTAGATCTGTAAAAATATACTTCCCAAACATCCTCCTATTTAATAGCTAGAATGTTTTCATTGGGGAATTCTATTGAAGTAAAGCATGTATTGGAATAAGGACCTGGAGCTTCAACCAAATAATATGTTAAAGCTTGTCCTTTAATTGAATTTTGAGAAATGAAATTAATATCAAATTCTATAAGTAACATTACCCACTTTGCAAGACGGCTAGAGAGATCAGTCTTTGAGAAAAGATGTTTCAAAGGATCAAATTTAACAATCACATTGACTTCAACATTTAATAGATAATGCCTGAGTTTCTGACAAGCATAAAATAAAGCTAAGCATTGTTTTTCCAAGTCTGTATATCTTGTTTCATAATCAAGTAAAGTCCAACTAATGTAGTACATAGGTATTTCCTTACCTTCACTATTGTTCTGAGCCAACAACGCACTCACCGCATTCAAAGTGGCTGAAGTATACAGAGAAAAGGGTTTATCAAATTGAGAAGGTTGCAAAATAGGAGGATTGGCAAGATACTCCTTAAATTTCTCAAAGGATTGTATACATCCCTCATTCCAAGAAAAAAATGGTATATTTTCTAAGCAATGAAGTGAAAGGAACAGTTCTATCAGCTAAGTTAGAAGCAAAGTGATGAATAGATTGAATTTTTCCTTGTAAACTACGTAATTGAGAAATGTTCTTAGGAGGAGGCATGTTAACAATAGCATCAATATTTTCAGTTGCAACCTCTATGCCTTTCATAGAGATTATAAACCCTAATAATTTACTAGAATCAACTCCAAAGGCACATTTCTTATGATTCAATCTCATATTATAATTCCTAATTCTTTCAAATATTTTCCGTAAAATAAAAGTATGGTACTCTCTTTGTATAGATTTTGCCAAGATATCATCCACATAATCCTCAAGAATCTTATGAATGTAATCATAGAAAATCAGATTCATGGCTTGCTGATAAGTTTCTACTGCATTTCTTAATCCAAAAGGCATCATGACCCAACAAAATGTTCCCCAAGGTGTTATAAATGTGGTCTTAAGTTGATCTTCAGGAGGAATAAAAATTTGATTATTGCCTGAAAAGCCATCTATAAAAGATAATAGAACATGACCCGTTGTTGAATCGATAATCATATCAATATTAGGTAATGGAAAATCATATTTTAAGTATGCTTTATTTAAATCTCAAAAGTTCATATACATTCTTATCTTATTTTCTCCTTTTGAAACAACCACATTGATTTAAATCCAATCTGAGTAATCAATAGAGTGGACAAATCCAGCACCCAATAATTTTTCAATTTCAACTTTAACTAATAAAGCAATTCCTGGATTCATCTTTCAGATTTTCTGCTTCACAGGTTTAGCATTTGGTTTGAGAACAATATTGCGAGTAACACTATTAGAATCTATACCCGGCATATCCGAATATTTCCAAGCCAAAATATCCTTATATTCAAGTAAGAGGGAAACTAACAGAACACATTCATCCTGATTCAAACATTTCCCAATTTTTATCATTTTCTTAGAATCATTTTTGTCCACTTGAACCTCAATAGTCTGAGTTATGAGAAAATTAATTTATATTAGAGAATCCATTGATAAAGGAGAAATATTGTGTTCATCATGTTCTCCAAAATAAGCTTCTTTGTTTAGACAATAGGGCTTCCTTATTTTGTGATGAAACATAGGTAGATCCTCATAAGCTCCTAGAAAATCTTCTAAGGCTTCATCTTCGGGAAAAACATCCAAGATAGGTTTTTTATCCATGTCAAGGAGGAGAAGATTAACCAACTTCAAATGTCCACCATAGATATGATTGACATTGAGAGGAAAAGCCAATTGTTGTTTGTAAGGATTGAACCCTAAATCATATGTATAATCATAAATTTCATTGTCCAAGGGTACTTGTATACCTTGTTCATATTTACCACATCCTTTCCCATTAAATCCTCATTTTTTGAGCAAATGATAACTAGTATCATATCTATCAGCCATATCAGATTGAGTCAAAGGAGCAACATATGTCACAATGTCATAGCAATCAGGTTTTATTGTTTTAATTATTTCATCCATTGAGGCAGTGATAAAGTTACTTTTTAATTCCGCAGAAAGTGGGGAAGGAATAAAAACTTGTTTTTCAAACCCACTCTGTTGTTTCATGAATTTCAAATCAGAAACCTTATATTCTCCAATAAAAGAAGGATTAAAGTCCAACGTTCCCCAATCATCCCCAGTCAAAGAAGAAGATGGAGCTTCAGTTTGTTTAATTTTTGGTGTCTTTTCAAGTTCCTTACTTGGTTGGAGAGGTTCATAAACTTTAGCATATTTCACAGCTAAGCAAGGATTCAGTGCATCATCCGCATGTAGCGTATACATAAAATTGTTATAAATGAACCTAACCTTGCGATGAAGAGTAGAAGGAACTGCAAGCATAGTATGTAACCAAGGTCTACCTAAAAGAAGGTTATAATTGAGAGGTCCAAACATAACATGAATAGGTGTATTGAGTATAACCGGACCAACTTTAAGAGGTAACATAATAATGCCCAAAGTTCTCTTTGCAATATTATCAAATCCACGGATAGGGACATTATCAGGTTGAATAGTTGTAAGATCAACCTTAATTTCCTTAATCACATCCATGCTACAAACATTAAGCCTAGATCCATTTTCAATTAATGTTCTACGAATGATACTTTGATTAATAGAAACAACAACCATAAGGGCATCACATTGATTTTGCACCTCAATAAAAGGTAAATCATCATCAGTGAACACAATAGGAGGTACAGAAGGCATAGTATGCATGCATTCCAAAAAGGAATTAATATTCTCTTGGTTTGGAGGTGAAGAAGGAAGGGTAGATAAAGCCTTTTGCAATGCCTCATGATATTTTGGATAATTTTGAAGAAATTCCCATAAAGATATCTTTGTGGGAGTAGCACGTAATTGTTCGACTAATTCATGTGTGTGTTATTTTGTGTACCTGTTAGTTGCAACACAACACTTCAATAAGTCATTTTTTTAGTAAAAAATAAGGGTTAGCAAGTATATCAATCACTAAAATTGACCTATTTCTTCCTATCTAGGAGGAGTATGAAAAATGCTATAATTACACTCAAATTATGCATTTGTCAGTGACATATCCAACCTAGAATGAAAGATTCAAATGAAACTAATCTATATGCTCAAGAAATATGCATTCTAAGCTCTAAAAATGAAGATTATAACAATGCATGATAATAAAGCTAATAATGCAACATAAATTTCTAACAATATGAACACCATAACAATACTTTCAACAATCCAAAATTAGGGGCCCATTGAGCTTATAACTCATTCTATTTATAGAAGAAATTAGGAGTGAGAGGAGAGATAAGGCCATTAAATGCAAGTGTAAGAGCATTAATGAGGGATAACATTTATGAGGTATGGTGGAGGTATAAGAGTTAATGATGCATTTATGAGAGCATTAATGAAGCATGGTGAGGGTGTAAGTCCAAGCTTGAGAAAGTGGACTTTGAGGGAAGGGGAGCTTGAGAATGTGGACTTTTTGGAATGAGTTGAATTCCTAATCAAAAGTTTAGGAATTTGACATCATTAGGGAGTGGGTTAAGATGTGATTAAGATTATAGTTAGGCTTAGCATGGGTGAAGGTGTTGGGATTAGTTCGAACCCAGGGTTAACTTGGTTGAGATAGGTTTGGTTAGGGTTTAAAGGGAATATTAATGAATTGAATTATATAAATAATTTATTCAATAATAGGGGAAATTAATTATTTAAACTTGTGGTTGCTTTTGATAATTAATCAGGACTATAGCCAATTATTTAAATTAATTAGGCTAGGGGATTGGCTTTTTGCAAGTGATGAGGTGATTTTATTTAATTCCTTTTAATTAATTACCTTAGCCATGTTTTTGATTTGTTTTGATAGAATTGAATTGATTTGATTTGACTGGCTAAGGAAATTAATGTAATTTAGTGATTAAGTCACTTAGGAGATTAAATTTGATTTGAATGAATTATGCCAGTAATTTGAAGAATTGTTTTGACATAATTGGGGGTATGATCACACTTAGGGAAAATAGAATCTATGGTTAGAGTAGACCAAAATAGGGTGGTTATATTTTCTCATTTTTGAATAGATGTGCGAGCAACGCATTGATTCAAAGAAATTTTTTGATATTGACTTCAGAAGTTTGAGAATTTCCCTCATGATCGAACGAAATGCCTGATGAGATCAGTTTCACACTTGATTGAACTAAACTGATAGAATTGACTTTGAACTTGATCGAACAAAGATCAATAAGAAAAGATCTTAAAGATACCAATTTTTAACTTGGGTTTCATCCAAAAATTGATAATACTGATTCCGAACTTGATCAAACAAAGGTCAGTACAGAGCTACCAGGAGCTTTAAATGAGAATCTAAGAAAAAGTTGACATAGGATATCCATCTTGTGAGAACCGAAGCCTTCCATCCAACAGTCCCAACTTAGTCAAGGAACTGTTATGCTTTTAGTTTTTTGATAACGAAGTTGTTTTAATGTTGTTTCGAGCAAGAATTTGATTGATGATCGTGTGATCATGCATCCTTATGAGCGAAATCGAAGGAAAAAGAATAAAATCCCTCTGTTGAAATGATGTATCACTTGCATAGAGAGGTTAGGTCAAGAAAGAATCAATTATAAGAAGTGAAGAAACGGAGGTGTGTTTAAGATAAAACACACTTTTACCAAGTTAATTACGTTTAAAATTTGAGTTCGATTTCGTTCCCGATAGATCAAAGAAGAACAAAATTGGATTTTGATAGTTTGGGAATCATTGATATCAATAATATAGATTAAGTTTTTAACTTGGATTTTGGATGAATCAATAATTTAATTTAAGCTCAAGTCCTTTTTATTGTGTTCTTTTTAAAATAAATCATGCAATCTATAAATGCATCTACATGCAGACTCTTAGGACTGTCACTAATTTGTATACATTGTAGAATTTTAGTATTATTGGGTGTTTGTTGTAATGGACATCACCTGATAGTACAACTATCACTAATATCCACTGGTATCATGAAAGTATGAATACTATGTGTATTGGATGCAATGCCAGAAATAAACTTAGGCATCAAGGCATAGAAGCGAGGATGACAAGTTAGTTATCTCTGTTTGATATTTAGGTTAAGTTTCTGTTTAAGTGTAATGTAAGATATGGGACTCGTAATGACCTTGAAAATTCATATCCTTGTGTACATCAAGTAGCGTACACCATAGTAAGAATATGGTTTACAAAATAGACAAGGAAATTGTTTCAACCTCACCGTAGTTTACACATAACAAGGATCAAGATATATGCGACTATCCACTCATGTTGGTAGCTCTTACCATAAACATCCAAGTTAGGTGAAATTTATAGGTTTATTTGGAACAATCACCATATGCAGAAAACCAAGAAAAAGTTATGCCCCTGTCCTTGAAACTCTTTGTATTTGAATAGACATCATGGAGTAACTCAGAAGACATAACAATGACCAATTGAGAATCATAATCACTTAGATGCCCCTAGTACAAAATATCATGGGAACATAAAAGAATCATAACCAAACCAAGATCAAACTATGTGTGTAAGCAGCATTGAGAAATACTATTGATTCATTTTTCAAGCGCAGTAGAGATTCATCAATCAAAAGTTGCAATGTAAGAAATATGTTTCATGTCTGAGTATATGTGAGGGTAACTGTGTCAGCAATTGAAATCCATGTAGTGTGTAGAAACATTAGTTAAAGTGTTAAGAAACACTAGTTCATTTTAATTTCCTAGATTTGAGAAACACTATTTTGATGTTTGTTACTGTTTTGGAGAGGTGAAGCATCCTAGACAAGATGCTCAGTACAACCTAGCAAATGTGAACTGACCATGTGAGTAAATATGCCCCTAGTGAAGAATGACTATTACTAAGATGTAAATGTAGATAAATCCCAAGCAAGGATAGGACATTTGGAAGGAAACAGAGTCACCAAATAGCATAGGTGCAAGTATGAAAGTTTAGTGTTGCCAGTGTATTGATAGATAGAGCACATAGTGTGAGTGATGCTTATTTTCCAGGTTTTCACCACTCGACAAAGCATTTGATTTTTGCTACCAAGATGCCTGTTTGTCAGGTTTTCATCAAGGATTGTTTTCTCTTTTTCAAATTTTTTGCTATTTTTGCTTTTTTTTTTTAGTATCAAGGTGCATGTTTGCTAGGTTTTCACCAAGGATACCTTTGTTTAGGACTTTTTCCACTATTTTTGGATTTCTTCAGGATCAATTTTTTTATTTTTTTGGTATTTTCTGAGATTTTCACTATATAGGATCTGCTAGCCAGATATCAAGCATAGAATTTCTTCAAATGTAGAGTATTAATGGGATCTGGAAGAACATCTCCTTTAAGGGTAGCTAGCTGATAAGCTCTAGTCCCAAAAGTTGTAGTAAGTACATAAGGTCCCAGCCAGTAAGGTTCAAAATTTCCTTTTTGTTCTCTGTTAGGCTGGTTCTTAGGATTCTCTTTCAGAATGAGATCCCCTATTTGAAAGTGTTGTGGTTTGACCTTTTTATTATACCTTTTGGACATGTGTTTTTGGTATACTTTCAAATGATCGAACGCTTGTTGTCTGCGCTCATCAAGTAAGTCTAAATAATTTACCTGATCAATGTGGTATTGTTCGTTAGTAATAAGACCTTGTAAAGATACCCGCAAAGATGGGATCTCAACCTCAATAGGTAATACTACCTCAGCGCCATATACTAGGGAAAATGGCATGGCTCCAGTTGGTGTTCTGATGCTTGTTTTGTAGGCCCAAAGTGCCAGATTTAATTGTAAATGCCATTCTCTGCCAGACTTACTCACAGTTTTGTGTAGGATTTTGAGAATGTTCTTGTTAGATGCCTCATCCTATCCATTACCTTGAGGATAATAGATTGAGGAACAATATTGAGTAATGTGAAACTATGTGCAAAGGTCTTCAATGTCTTGGTTTTTAAATTGGCCCCCATTGTCTATGACAATTGAAGAGGGTATCCCATATCTACAAATAATGTAGTTCAAGATAAACATAGCCACCTATTTTCCAGTGGCTTTGGTCAGACACATGGCTTCAACCCACTTTGTAAACTACTCAATGGTCGTAATGATGTATTTATGTCCACTTGAAGAATTAGGATATATTTGTCTAACCAAATCAAAGGCCCATTTCTAAAATAGCCAATGTGTTATGAATTGTATGAGTTCTCTAGTAGGAGCATGGATGAGATTTCCATGTGTTTGGCATTTACAACATGTCTTTGAAAACTAAATAGCGTCTTTTTCAATTTTGGTCAAGTAATAGCCTACTCTTAGCAGTTTCTTAGCTAGTGAAAAGCCATTTGAGTGTGATCCACATACACCTTCTTGGACTTCTTTCAATGTGTGATCTGAATATTCATGCTCTAAACACCTAAGAAGTGTACCATTGAGACCTCGTCTATATAAGTTATTAGTAATGAGGACATAACATGATGTTGTCCTAATTAAGGCTCATTTTTCATTTCTGGATAGGTCATTGGGTATAGTTTTGTCATTTAGGTAAGCAATGATTTTAGTATACCGAGATGGGTCTTGGGCATTCAAAGCACAAATGGTTTGGTACTCGGGTGTATCAAAGGTTGGGTAGGATAATTCTTCAACCAAGAAGTCATAGTGGAACTGATGTTCCTCTAATTGTAACATGGATGCCAATGTAGCCATAACATTTGTAGCTTTATTCTTTGTTCTTGGTATTTGCTGGAATGTGATGAAGACAAAGTACTTCTTTAGATCATCAACTAGTTGTTTGTAGGGCATCAAATTATCATCTTTAGTATGATGGTCTCCATTTAATTGATTAATAATAAGCTGAGAGTCACCATACACATGTAACTCTATGATCTTCCATTCCATAGCAATTTTAAGGCCATTGACCAATGCTTCATATGCATAAATGTTATTTGTACATGGAAACATCAATTTTTAGGACTTGGGTATCTTGTAGCCTTGAGGAGTAATGAAGAGAACCCCTACTCCAGAGCCTTATTGCATGAAAGAACCATCAAAGTACATCTTCCACGGATACTAAGTTAGATGCATAATTGTTTCATCAGGGAACTCAATTCTCAAAGGTTCCTCATCTTGGAGTGGTGAATCAGCTAATTGATCAATGAGGACTTGTCCTTTAATAGCTCTTCTATCCACGTACTCAATGTCAAATTCACTCAGAATCAAGACCCACTTTGCTAGTCATCTTGTTAATGTTGTCTTACTTAAGAGGTATTTCAAAGGATCTATCTTTGCAATGAGCTTTACTGTATGTGATAGCATATAATATCTCAGTTTATATGATGCGAAGACAACTGCTAAGAAAGATTTTTCAATTATGTTGTAATTGAGTTCATAAGATACTAGTGTTCTGCTAATTTAGTAAATTGCTCTTTCTTTTTTAGTTTCATCCTCTTGCGCCAGTAATACTCCCAGTGATGTAGCTGTAGCCAAAATATATAGGAGTAATAGCTTTCCATGAATGGGTGCCATGATAATAGGAGGAGTAGTGAGGTAATCTTTTAATTATTTGAAGTTAGTTTCACAATGTTCATCCCATTTGAAGGTGACACCTTTATGTAGCAATTTAGTAAAGGGTTATGCTCTGTCTGCAAGTTGTGACATAAACCTCCTGATTGACTGTAGTCTTCCTTGTAATGTCCTCATTCAACTATTGTTGCATGGAGGATTCATTTCTAGTATGTCTTTGAATTTTTCAGGGTCTACTTCAATTGCTTTTGTTGATACAATAAACCCTAGCAACTTCCTTGATTGAACCCCAAAGGCACATTTCTTTGGATTGAGCCTAATTTGAAATTTCTCCATGCGATCTAATATCTTTCGCAAGTCTTCAATATGAGTAGTCCTTTATTTTGATTTAGCTAAGGTATCATCCATGTAATCCTCCATGTTTTTATGCATCATATCATGGAAGATAGTAGTCATAGCTCTTTGGTATGTAGGACCTGCATTCTTTAACCCAAATGGCATAACGTTCCAACAAAAAAGTTCCTAATGTGCATGTGAATGTTGTCTTCTCTTGATCCTCATGAGCAGTTTTAATCTGGTTATAGCCTGAGAAACCATCCATTAATGAGTACATTTGATAGCCTATTGTTAGATCTATGATCATATCAATGTTTGGTAGTGGAAAATCATCTTTAGGACATGATTTGTTTAAGTCCCTAAAGCCTGTACAAATCTTGATAGATTTATCTATTTTAAATACTGGTACCACATTAGAAATCCATCCTACATAAGCGATGGCTCTTATGAATCCAACTTTTAGTAATTTTTCTAGCTCTTCTTTTACCATTAATGCAACATGAGGATGCATCTTTCTTAGTTTTTGTTTCACGGGTTTGATCCCAGGAGCTATAGATAAATAGTGTATTATTAATTAAGGATCAAGTCCAGGTATATCTATGTAAGACCATGCAAATTTGATCTTTTTATCTTTCAGGAACTCAGTGAATTGTATCTTCTCCTCACCTAAAAAATATTGTGATAGGTGAACAATTTGAGGAACTTCAATGGTGCCCAAGTTAATTGGTTGTGTTGGTTCTATCAAAACTAAAGATCTTTCTTGAAAGTGCTCAGGGAGGATATCAAGAATCTCATCCTTTGGTGCCTCTAGGAGGTTTTCACCATCAGATACATGCTTTGTTTTTACTTTTTTAGAATCTGACACTGCCACAACGTGGTTTTCACCATCAGTTCTTTGCTTCTTTTTATTTTTCAATTTGTGACTGAGAAACTTGATATCCTCCTATAACATGTTCATGCTCCTTGCATTGGTGGAAGAATTATAAGGTTCATAAGCATTTAGGTAGAAAGCCAAAGTGTAGTCATTCGGGAAATTCATGATAGGATTAGGATCCAAATTTGTCCAATCAATTGAGTCATGGTTTATCAAGGATAATGAGTCAAATTTTGGTAAGGACATCATCACATCAACGTCAAAACTATTAACGAACAAGACATATTATGTTAGGTCTACTTCTATGGCATTTAGATCATCAAGAGTTAAACCATCATTAATAAGGTTGTTGTTAGTAATATGCGGATCTAACTCTAGTGACTCATCAGTTGAGTATTCTTCCTCTTCTCTTACCAAAATAGAACTCATTTCTTGTATTCTCATAATATCCTCTAGGCCTAGTAAAAGACAAGTTTCACCATCAACAATTCTAGGCAATGTTATCTCATCTGAATCTGGAACTGCAGCAGTATCAGGGGAAGTGTTAGAACTCTCTACTCTTTGAAATATTGGTGCCACCTTATGTATCAAATCTACTTCAATGTCCATGGTAGCATAAAATAGTAAATCCCATTCATAATCATGTGAGTCTGTTACTTCATCATCTGATCTATTTAGAAACTCAGCGATAGTTACCTGGTGGACTCTATTAGCTACTTGTAGATCAAAGTGTGGTAAATCTAGGACATGTGAAACTATGACTAACTTCCCCCAATTAGGATGTGAATCCTATTTTTAGGGTGTTTCTTCAGCAGTTGTTTCTATCAATGGCACTGTTGGAGTGTCTTCTGTTGTTTCTTCTACCTCTTGAATAGGAGCTTGTGTTAATAAAGGAACATGGGTGTCTTGTGGTGTCTCAAAGCTAGGTACATGTCTTTCTCCTTGATATTCAGGATACTCTATACCAATATGCAATAGTCTCTCATAGGTCCATTCTTCAAGTTCTGTTTCTTCTTCTTCATCACTTCCTTCATCAAAGATTGGACCATCTCTTGAAGTAGGGTTTTCAGATTTATTTTTAAAACCTAGTCCTATTTTATCTTTGGTATTTATGAATTCCATGTGTATAGGTTCAACAAGTCCCTTTCCTTTGTCTCCTAAAGGTCCTTCTCCTTTATATCCCATTTGTTTGATAAGATCATATCCTTTACCGTACTCTGGGGATATTTCCACATGTTTTACCTCATTTTCTTTTGGTTCTCCCTTGTAAAGCCAAGCCAAGATTGCTTTTTCTTCTTTTTCATCCTCTTGAGAGGTAGATGCCTTTACAATACTAGTTTCTTTGTGAATTTATGGCTCTTTAGATGTAGCAGGTGTGAAATATGAGGAAGGTTTTCCATAAGATTTTGGAGACACTGGAAGTTCTGTCAATGATGGGGTCATGTCCAGCTTGTATTCTCCCATACTAGTTTCTTCAAGTTTTAAGGTCTTTGCAAAGATTTTCATAACCATGTCTTTAGTAGTTTCAGGTATAGTTTCTTTTAGAACTTCCTTGTTATGAGGGACCATACTACCTGCTTTAACATTGTTACAAGTATAACTGGTATCCACAGGAATTGTTACTTCCACCCCATTATGTGGGAATTTGATACACTGGTGGTAAGTAGATGGTACTGCTTGCATTTCATAGATCCAAGGTCTCCCTAATATTATGTTGTAAGATAAGGGTAGATCTAGAACTTGACATATCACATTTCTTTCAACTGGTCCTATTCTAATTGGTAGAACAATGAGACCTTTAGAGGACCTTTCTTCTTCATCATAAGCTTTGATAGTGATCTTACTTCTAGAATCAATGGTTTGTTCTGAGAGACCCAAATTCCTGATTAGATTGAGAGTACAAATGTTCAACCTTGCACCTCCATCTATCAATACACATCTAACATGGGATTTGTGAATTAAGACTTCAATATGAAGGGGTTGATTATGAGGATGTGTCAATGATTTATTATCTTCTTCTTAAAAAGAGAGGTAATGTTGTGTTGAGATATGATTAACCATGGCTTGGATCTTGTCTACATCAATGTCCTCTGGCACATTTTTTGAATGTAGGGCTTGTTTAAGAACTTCCTTATGCGCTAAGGATATTTTAAGTAACTCACAGATAGAAATTTGAGCAGTGGTTTGTTGCAATTTATCCACCAAGTTATAGTTCACTGTAGGGATGGTAACTGTTTGTCTTGCTGCCACCAATTTGGGAATATTGACAATAAGTGCCTTGGAAGTTGTTGCTAGTTTTGATGAGGAATTAGGTCCTTTGATTGTGACTTTTGCTTGACTTCGTGTCACTGCATTTGAATCAGAAGATGTATCCTTAACACCTTTGATAGTGACCTCTATAATTTTTTTGTATTTAATGTCTAGCATGTTGATCACATTATTATTATTGGAGTAGGATTAGTTCACTTCATTTCCTTTTCCTTTAGATGCTTCCCCTTTCTCATAATTAGGGAATGGTTTGTTAAATGCGGTATGGTCTTCATTAGTGGTGTGTCCTTCCACTTTGATCTTGCCTCCTTCAATAAGGTCTTGTATAGCATGTTTAAGTTTAAGACAATTGTTAGTCTTATGTCCCTTGTTTTTGTGAAAGACACAATAAGAATTGTCATCCCACCATCTAGGTTTGACTTCTGGTTCCCATGGTTTTGAATCCAGGATTGTAAGAACTTTGTTGTCCAAGAGTGTCTTCAAAACTATTTCAAGAGGTTCTCCCAAAGGAGTGAATGTTCATTGAGGTTTGGAAGTCCATGGTTGACTCTTGTTGTTCTCATTGTTTGCTTTAGGTATTGTGGTTGTTACCTTGGCATCTTTACTTGCTTGCATGCTATTTGTTAGGTTAAATACTACTGGTTTAGGATTAGCGTTAGATGCATCTACCACTCCATCATTAAAAAAATTCTTGTTTTGTTTCCACCATTTAGGCTTTTTGTTGGAGTTGGTAGATTTTTTATCACTTTGGAGAGTGATTTCTCCTTTCTTAACCATGACTTCTTCAATACGGAAGGCATTCTTGATCATCCTATCAAAACTGGGTGAATCTTGCATTTGCAATGCATATTTTAATTAAGGTATCAATTTATTAATAAAGATTTCCATCTTCTCTGATTCTGGGATAGCTCTTGAATACCTTGCAAAGATTTTCCTCCATCTTTGTAGAAAGTGTGTAAAGGATTCACCGGTTCTTTTCTTTGTGTTACACAGGTCCATCATGGTGACATCGTGCTTTATATTGTAGGAGTAATGTTGGATAAACCATTGAATTAACTCCTCAAAATATTTTACCTTAGGTGTGAGTTTGGAGAACCACTCCATAGCATTTTTGCCTAGGCTTCCCGGAAATAGCCTCAATAGGTATGTAGGTTCATGCATGTACTCTATGCTTAGAGCACAAAACTCTCTCAAATGGTCATGTGGATCAGTCTCTCCCATATACTTGTCATATTTTGACCTTGCCATGTTGGGAGGAAATAGAACCATATTGATACTCTTGTCAAAAGGAAATAGACATATGAAGTCCAAAGAGTATTTTGTCTTGGGTCTAGCCTTCTCTTTTTTGAGAATTACAAGTTCTGGTTGCATCAAGTTCATTTGTTTGGTGAGAATAGAGATAGGGGTTGATACCTCCTTTTCCTATAGTTGTTCAACATCATAATCTCTAGGTAATTTTACTCCAGTGGATGCTAGATGAAGAAAGTATTTCTCTTTGTCTTCACCAATTATCTTTTCCAATGTTCTTTGGAATTTCCTACTTTGTTTGAGTCTATTGTACTCTTCTTTGGGAATGTCTCCATCACTTTCCGAATCAAAAAAAGGGTGGTCGATGTGTGGTTATTCTTCACCACCGCTAGCATTATCTCGATCTCATTGTTCTTGCTCATTGTTGTATGGTTCAAAGGAACTATCCCATTCATTCCTAGAAGCATCCATTTCTTGTGCGGGTGAGTCTGTGTCAAATAGAGGATTGCAAGATGTCTCTCCTTTTTGAAAATGTAGCAATTTATGAGGTACTTTTGATTCCTGAGTGAAATACTTGTTACATCTTATGTTAACCATGAAGTTGTATCTCAAATATGTCCAAAGTTTCCCAATAGTGTCAAGTGAGGTCTCAAATCATTCAAGTAAGTGTGTCCAAATTGTAAGGATTATTTGTGTTTGATGGAAGTAAATGACTCCCGCGCTAAAGGGTTAGAATGCCCTAATAGTGAGCCAGGAATCAAGTTGTTTTTGAGAGTGAATAGACCACATGTTTTGAGACAGATTGTAAGAGTTTGAAATGACATGCAAGGAAGACCTGAAAAAGTTTTGAAATAGTTATAGAGAGACCAGAAAAAGAAACAGGGTTAGACTAATGAGCCAAAAGGGTATCCAAATAAATGTATTTTCTCTAAGAGGCAACTATGCAAGTGCCCATTGTCCTAGATGCGATACTCTATATCCAAGCTTTTGCAAAACTAGATGCAAGCCTAAGTATCCTGGATGCAACCTTTCTCCCTACAAGCGATACAAGATTTACCAGATGTAAGCTTGCACACTGCATGTGAGTTTGCACAACTAGATGCGAGCCAAGATAGACCAAAAATGACTTTTGATGTTATGTCAATTTGGTGTCTGATTTGCCTTGAAGTTTTTGCAAATTTATCTGACAGTAGGTTATTTTTGCGTCTTTCCAGTAAGTGAAGAATAGAGTATAATGCTAGAGAATTGAATTTTGTTACTTGTTTGAATGATTTATCATGTTAATGAGATTTCAAACACATCAAGCATTATTGCATTGTTAGGGGTGAACAGACACATTCTTACACCCTATTTTCTAAGTAGAGGATGAAAATCTTTGCTCGTAGACTTAGGTACACACTCAAATGCTAATCATAATAGCACGCAATGACTCCAGTCATGATGCCATATGAGCTACTCCAAACGTAAGTGAGGGCAAAAAATAACAAGTATCTTGGGGCAATTACTTTTTGCCTTGCACAAATATCATCACCCTTTCAAGGATGAATTGGGTAGTTTGAATACAAATTTTGTTGTTTATGATGGGGCAATCCATTCAAAACCGTCTCCCATAGAATTGCACAAGGAAAAATTGAGGCATATAGCCCTATGAGTACTCAAATATGTGTACTCCCGCAAGCAAAATTCAAGTGGCTCCGCTCTACACATACCCAAGCATGTTCAAGGAATGATGTCGAAATTCCAAGAACAAAACCGATTCCATCTTCTGAGACTTTGGCCTACAAGGAAGAAATTATTTATAGTGAGTTGGAAGGGTTGGCATAAAACCTGTCCTCACTTGGGTCATTACCAAGAGATTTTTCCCTCAACCAGAAGGCCCTCTAATGTTGAATAAGAATACAAAGGATTGGCTAGCTTAGGATTTCAAGAGTTATGATTCTTCGAAAGAAGAAGAGGATACTCTCCTAGTCCATGCCATTTTCTCCCAAAATACTTCAATCACTTGTTCATTCCCTCAAGCAATTTTAAGCTTGATTTAGATATTCCTAATGTATTCAAAACACAAGTACTTTTGAAAGAAAAGTTTGTTTGTTCTTTGACCACAATTTTCAGTGCTTTCCTTGTTCAATTTCTATCCAAATTTAGACAATGAGTCATTCTTTTTCCCATAATATTTAGTGCTTTGTGTTGTTCAATTACTTGCCAAAGGGAATTTATACAATGTAACTTGTTCAATTAATCCCACAAAGTTTAAATGATTTGCTTGTCCAATTACTTTTCCAAAATGAATTAAATGATGAGTTTGTTTGCTTTGTTCATTTACCCCAAATTCCTCTCAAATCTTAAATCAACTTTTGAGTTTTTGATTTTCCTTAAAGGAAAGGAGCATAATCCCCTGGTTGATTTATTAAGTGATTAGAAAATGTCTTTAGTTTTAAAGCATAAAAAAATAGAAGTCAAGATGGGGGATTGGCCACCTGCAAACCACAAGTTAATGGTTCCTTTCCAACTTCTTTAGCAAAAGAGTCACCGACAATGATTTGCAAACAAGAATTATGTTGTTTAAAAGACAAAAAACATCAAAGAGTAATGGTTAGACTTCTCAAACTACATTTTCAAAAACCAGATGTGATCCTAGATTCCTTGAATACGACCTTTTTTCCCAAATGCGATCAAATACACCAAAAATGATACAATGCATACCAGATGCGAGCCTTTACCAATAGCGATGCAGGATTTCTAGGATGCGATCCTAGATTTTGCGATGCAATCCTATATCCCGGATGCGATCCTTGGTGACCAAAAAAGACTACGTTTCAGAAACCTGGGAGGACAAATTAGTAGAAAATGAATTGAAAATGAGGTAAAATTTGATATTCTGCCCCACGGTGGGCGACAGAAATTTGTGTTATTTTGTGTACCTGTTAGCTGCAACACAACACTTCAATAAGTCATTGTATTAGTGAAAAATAAGGGTTATCAAGCATATCAATCACTAAAATAGACCTATTTCTTCCTATCTAGGAGGAGTATGAAAAATACTATAATTTCCCTCAGATTATGCATTTGTCAGTGACATATACAACCTAGAATGAAAGATTCAAATGAAACTAATCTATATACTCAAGAAATATGCATTCTAAGCTCTAAAAATGAAGATTATAGCAATGCATGATAATAAAGCTAATAATGAAACATAAATTTCTAATAATATGAACACCATAACAATGCTTTCAACAATCCAAAATTAGGGGCCCATTGAGCTTAAAACTCATTCTATTTACAAAAGAAATTAGGAGTGAGAGGATAGATAAGGCCATTAAATGCAAGTGTAAGAGCATTAATGAGGGATATCATTTATAAGGCATGGTGGAGGTATAAGCATTAATAATGCATTTATGAGAGCATTAATGAAGCATGGTGAGGGTGTAAGTCCAAGCTTGAGAAAGTGGACTTTGAGGGAGGGGGAGCTTGAGAATGTGGACTTTTTGGAATGAGTTGAATTCATTATCAAAAGTTTAGGAATGTGACATCATTAGGGAGTGGGTTAAGATGGGATTAAGATTAGAATTAGGCTTAGCATGGTTGAAGGGGTTGGGATTAGTTCAAATCCAGGGTTAAGGTTGGGTAGATAGGTTTGGTTAGGGTTTAAAGGGAATATTTATGAATTGAATTATATAAATAATTTATTCAATAATAGGGGAAATTAATTATTTAAACTTGTGGTTTCTTTTGATAATTAATCAGGACTCTAGCCAATTATTTAAATTAATTAGGCTAGGGGATTGACTTTTTGCAAGTGATGAGGTGATTTTGTTTATGTTGGTAAACATATTGTTCTTCTTCTTTTACTCCTTTTATTTGCCCAATTTTATAATGAAGAACAACTTTACACAACAGTTGGGAAACTGTTTCTAAGAATAACTAGCTTCCCTCTGAATTAAGGT
>MU227817.1:1935812-1958933 GCA_018584345.1 Thuja plicata
AACCCGGCAAGAACTTCCTACCTAAGGAAGACCTAGACCTAGACTCAAACAAGACTAGACTTGACTATGACTTCAAAATCCTCCACTTTGACAGCATGGGTACAGGATGAAAAGTGGGGCAACAGTTTAATTCCTTTTAATTAATTACCTTAGCCATGTTTTTTATTTGTTTTGATAGAATTGGATTGATTTGATTTTATTGGCTAAGGAAATTAATGTAATTTAGTGATTAAATCACTTAGGAGATTAAATTTGATTTGAATGAATTATGCTAGTAATTTGAAGAATTGTTTTGACATAATTGGGGGTATGATCACACTTAGGGAAAATAGAGTCTATGGTCAGAGTAGATCAAACTAGGGTGGTTACAAGTCATACTCCTTAAAGGAAGAAGGTAACCTAGGTGCTTGAGGAAGCATGGGTTGAGAAGGAGGTAAAGAAGCTGGAACAATAGGCTGAGGATTATTCCATGTGCGATAAGCATGTGAAATAGAATCCGTGTTGTCAAAGAAATCCAAAGGATAGCTAGGTTTACCCTTAATTTTTAGTTGAGGACATCATTTTACCATCAACAAAGGTTTAGAATATAACATTCTAGGTGCATGAATGTTGCAAATAGTGGAACATGAAGGTAACCATGTACACACCCTATGGTAAAGGTCAATTGAAGAGGTTGTAGAGGAGGATGAAATAGGAATAGGATCCATGGAGATCATACTCGAACAATTGCCATCCTCACTACCATGTACCTCGTTAGGGGATCTAACCTATTTTGCAATAAAATCCTCATCAAAGTATTCAAAACAAAAATCATACATGTTGAAGACAAAGTAATACTACAAGCATGAAAAATGTATTTTAAAGAAATTTTGTGATTTTTTTTTTTTTTTAAAATATAAGTGCAATAACATAAAAGAAATGTAATTTTTATATGCACGTAAGATCTAACATAAAATGCAAATCTAACACCAAAAAGAAAGAGTTTTCTATCACGGGCTCACCAAAATGTAGAGGGGGAAATAGAGATCTCTTTAGATAGAGTTTTGAACAATGGAGATTTGCACATAAAAGATACCCTATGTCTCTATTAGCCACTTACATTTAATTTTAATGATAAGGAATGTAAATCTAGAAATTATTGAAAAGAATAATGAAATAACATACATACCTCACAATATAGAAAATATGGAAGAGTCTATTTTTCTGATGTCTGTGTTGAGTTTCAGGGAATTTGGCAACCATATTTGGAATAGAAACACAGAGACAGACAAAACCCAGAAATATTTTCCTTTTCTAATCCAGGTCGACCTTGACCTCTTTACAGGGGCGCAATTGTACCCCAAAATGTTGACCTCAATCTGCACAGCTCTGACAAAAATTATGTTCATGGATCCCAAAAGTTGGCCGAAAAGTGTATCCAAATCTGTTGTGTAACTCTCAAAATAGTGACTATAGATATCTTAAAATGGTGTTTTGGGGTGGCTATATAGGGTTTTGCCTTAGTCAAACCCTCATTTTGGTGGTTTCCACCTCCATGAATAGCCGAATGTAATAGAATATGTGTGTGTGTTGCTCTTAGGAAGAGCTTTGAATGTGCAATGCCAAGATCTAATCTTCTAGATTGAAACCCTAGCATGAATTGAAATGAGGGAGAAATGCATAAATTTGAATATGATAAAGAAATTATACCAAGCCCCCAAGGCTAAAGTACTCCTACCAAACTCACAATTTGTAGTTGCTACCCCGTGATTGTATCATTTGAATGCTTGAATGTTGAAAGTAATAGATCAATGAAGATGGAAGGATTTGAAGAAATCTTTATTGCTCCAAAGAAGATCCACAATATTTTGTCCAAAAATGTGCTTGCTTGTATCAAAACATCATAATATATTGTCTTCTTATATCATCCTCTTTCATTCTTACATCATCATCATGTCATTATATCGTAATTTTGTCATGTCCAAATGAAGGCAAAAGAGAGTGCTTATATAGAGATCTTAAGGTAAGCCTCCTAGGGAAATGAAAGGGCCCATAATTCAAATTTCACCTCAAATCAAGGTCCAATTACAATCACCAAACAAGGAGGGGATGTATTAATTTCAAATTTTGGAGAAAACACTTCCGCATCCAGATCCGGGGACCTATTTTTAAGTTTAGGATCCCAATATGATTCTAACCCTAATTTCAAGAGTAGATGCATCCTAAATACAAATCTATCATGTAAATGCACAAAAAGAGGGTGCTAAACCTACCAAAATGGAAGTGCTTCCATTTTAAGATGATACAACTACAATAGTCTCATTCAGTCATCCTACCCAAAATCAGGCATTACGAGGGTCTCGATAAATTGGCATGGTGAAACGACAACAATTTCTATGATTATCACGGAACTAAGGGACACAAATGACCAACTATATGCAACTAAAACACATTGTCCAAGATTTCATTGACCATGGTGAAATTAAATTTATTGCAAATTCAGGCACCGCCAATCAAGACCATAAAATATTCTCAAATTAATTGATGGATCATGGAAAATGTAAGGCCTCATCATCTGAACATGATAATAAGATACATTTAACTTATACAAATCAGACCCTAACCTCACCAAAAACACTATTACTAAATGAGGTCTAGACACCAATTGTGTTATTGCCGCCCATCATTCTAAAATCATAGTACAAGGGGCCTCGTCAAAAACTATTCTACCAAATAAATCATCCACTCTTCCATCGGGTCATTATAACCTATTAGACCATTTGAAGAAGACCTCATCACAAATCTCCCAAAATGTAAGTTCTTTCATTTTACGATGATACAACTACTACAGTCTCATTCATTCACCCTACCCAAAATCAGGCATTACGAGGGTCTCAATAAATTGGCATGGTGGAACGACAATAATTTCTATGATTATGACAAAACTAAGGGACACAAATGACCAACTATTTGCAACTAAAACACATTGTCCAAGATTTCATCGACTATGGTGAAATTAAATTTATTGTAAATTCAGGCACCGCCAATCAAGACCATAAAATATTCTCAAATTAATTGATGGATCATGGAAAATGTAAGGCCTCAACATATGAACATGATAATAAGATAAATTTAACTTATACCAACTAGACCCCAACCTTACCATAAACACTATTACTATTTGAGGTCTAGACACCAATTGTGTTATTGCCACTCACCGCTCTAAAATCACATTACAAGGGGCCTCGTCAAAAATTATTGTACCAAATAAATCATCCACTCTTCCATTGGGTCATTATAACCTATTAGACCATTTGAAGAATACCTCAACACAAATCTCCATCTATGAACTACTTTGCATTTCTCTAAATCATAAAGCAACATTAGATATAGCCTTACAACACTCATCTGTCCTAAAAGGCATAGACGTTGACAAGTTCAAATCCATGGTAGGGAATTTGTCCACACCACACCATGTGGCTTTCACATAAAAAAAACCTTCTAGCACATAAACATGTTAATACAAGTCTAATTACTGAGAGGGGAGGGGTGAATCAGTAATCAACAAATTCACCTAATTTAACTTCTTTAAAATTTATGCACCAAAACATTCAATATGAACTAACATAAGTAAAATTTTCAATGCATACATCCATAAGTAACCAAGCATATAATGTAAACACCATATTTATCTCGTAGAAACCCAAATGGGAAAAAAACCATGGTGTGAGTTGGTACCCACAAAATCTGTACTCTTCTGGAATATGCCCTATTAGGAGCTTACCCTGTTAAAGGTTTACAAAACTCTTTTAGGTGCTACCTGGTTAAGGTATTTTTATTTATATCTACTAGGATTTTTGAACTGTAAGGAGAAGCCTTGTTAGAGGAATTAAAGCATTCAATTAGAATGCCACCTTGTTAGAGGATTTACAATAAAGATCTGTTGGGATCCACCCTATTAAGGGATTTCATTGTTACAATGGTTAGAAAGAAATAGATAAAATGATCTATTAAAATTGCACTACCTCTGCATAATCAGATCACATTAAGCTTTTAAATTCATCTTCATACTATATACTCTTCCTCAGCTTGATCACACTTGATTCCTTTTCTTTCTCTATCACCAAAATATTCTTCAACTTTTTCCACTAAATAGGCTTACTTCCACCTACTTAAAACAAACCCTAGATCTAAGATATTAATGATATTGATCATATTAGGTAAGATACAATGCATCTAACCACTCATAAAATGTTTTCCTCTGACCGTGTTGGCTACACATAGATTTTACCTTGGTAGTTGAGCCATTTTCAAAAAATATGTTTGACCAAAAGAAACTTCTTGAAGAATCCACCTAAAATGCATACCTCGATCAATATGATGTCAAGTAAGTCCCAAAAATCATGGAACTAACTTTAAAATTCACTAAAAACATCACCGATCTTATTGCCACTTTGAATTCCTTCAGCGATCCATAAATCTCCATAGCCTATTTAAGAACTCTGTCTTGTTTACCTGTTCATTTTGTTAACACTACTTCCAGTCAAATAAACTAGTTGTACCAGTCATCAATATAATTCACACTCACAAACATAGTATCTTTACATTTTCTATAATCATATCCTATGACTGCTCCACCAAATACTTTACCGACTTGAGATAACATTCAAATCACTTATTGTTTGTCACTGACTATTTTAGCAGCTACCCAGTTTGAGTTCAATCAAACATAACCATTTCAAATCTTCATATCAAGAGACGCAATGGAAAATTTAGCATCACAACACATGGCATATAATTCTATTAGAATAGAAACTTTAGAAATATACTAAAACTCATGATTCACTTACACAATGTCTAGTAATATACTGAAAACACTAAGTCAATTAGTTGACAATAATGACAACCAAATAACTGATTCACCTATCATCAAATTTGTATCAAACTTCATCAATGCAATACTTAGCATCAATGCATCATTTATGCTAGCAAAACCATCCCACAATGGTCCTTTATATCTTGAAGTATTTTCCCACCTACACAAAATCAGATGAGTCTTGATAGATGGAGGAACGGGTCTAAATATTTGTACACTAAAATTGATAAAAGCATTGGGCTACTCTGATAGTTGTGTAGATGTTACCAAAAATATTATAATAAGAGTTTATCATGATGAGGAGCATCCTTCCAAGGGAATGATAATCCTCCCAATCGTATTGGGTCCAACAATGTAAGACATTTCATTCCAAGTACTAGGCCTAGAGTTGGCTTATAACATGCTCCTAGGAAAACCATGGATCCATTCCCTGTAGGTTCTACCATCTACTTATTATTAATTTTCCTCATGAAGGAGTTGAAATCACCATGCCTGGTGATGGAGATATATTTCTACACTGTACAAATCTTAGAGGAGCTATTTCTAATCAGGTACCCAAAAATAAAGAGACTTTATTGTTTCCTCATCATAATACATAGATTTTGCAAACCTTTCTAAATAAATTATAGAACCCATATCAGAGCTCAAAATGCAAGTCCAAGAAAATATATGTGGAGAATATACCTATACAAACCTCTTCTATCTAGGCAAGCTACCAATCTCACCTTGTTCTTATAGAAAACCTAGGCAACCTCTTGAGAGGAAGAAACAACTAACAATTGTCTATCCACCAATAGTTTTCGTAAGATGGGGAGACATACATGAGGAGATCATCAAGGAAAACTTATCTTCTTGGTTGTATAGAGATGAATAACCCCTTGAGATCAAAATTTTAGTACATGAATATGGACGGGGGTACATCATTATCCAAAAAAAAAGGTATAATGGATGCTCTGGCTTAGGAAAAAATGAACAAGTAATTGTGGAGCCAATTAAACCTACCCAAAACCCAAAGCATTACGACTTAGGTTACAAATCATCTGCAAAAGGAATTTGAGTACCTAGTTGTCCACTAATATTAATTCTTGTGTTTATAACAAAGTTGAGACATTTGAATAACTCTATTGAGACACATACTCGAATGAATATGAGTGGAATTCCCCACACACCACCAACACCTTACATCTTATCAATGTCATTGCCTGACTATATTTTCAAAATAGACCAACAGATCCTTGAGATTGGATTGAGGATTTTTGGAATTGACCTAAGCCTCCATCCTCATCTTCATCAGAAACCTATCAATCAGTGATTGATTCATATATCAATACATTGATTGAACTCCCAATTTCATCTTTCCAAACCAAGGATAGCATAGCCTTAGTTTACCCTGACCTTGTTGATTGGGAACAACAAATTTTGTCAACCATAGATATTTTTTAGAATGATGAAGCTATTATTGAATTCTTTGGACTAAGACAAGGTATAACTATAAGATACTACAAGGCGGGCTTTAGCATCGAATTGGACAAAAATTCATACTTTGGAGAGTTATATCAATCCTCTAGTCATAAAATTGAAAAAGAAAATGTAAGGCTATTAGGTGAAAATTGAAAGACACCTTCTAGCTACAAAATAGTAAAAAGAAAAGGCGTATCCAAGGGTGAAAACCTCTTTGAGGTGATTTAGGATGGAAATATTGATATACCTCCTATTAAAAAATATCATTCACACTTACTGGCAGAGAAAATAATGATAATCAACATTGGTACTATAGAAACACAAAGAATAATCTACTTGGAAGAGTCATTAACAACAGAGGAAAGATAAAAGTTCATTTAGTTCTTTAAAGATAGGAAAATCAACTTTTCTTGGTCATACTTTGACATGCCTAGGTTATATCTAGAACTAGTGCTCCACCAACTACCATTGAAGCCAGGGATAAATTCATACAAATAGAAGCTCCACAAAATGCATCCAAAGATTACATTATTGGTCAAAGTAGAGTTCAATAAACTATTGGATACAAGCTTTATAAGGCCTATTGACTATGTTGACTGGATCTCAAATTTAGTACTAGTATCCAAATCTTGTGGATCCATAAGAATCTACACTGACTTAAGGGATCTAAATTTGATGTATCAAGTGGATGATTTCCTCTTGCTGAACATTGACATGATTTTTGACCTCACCTCTAGGTATAAGATGTTGTCGGTCATGGATGGTTTCTTCAGCTTAGATCAAAATTACAAAAAAAAACTTCACTGGTGCCTAGGGCACTTACTGTTGGTGTGTCACGCCCTTCGGTTTAAAAAATGTTGGTGCTACATATTAGAGAGAAATGATGACTATTTTCATGACATGATGCACATCACAATGGAAGATATGTTAATGACATATTGGAAAAATCCCTGGAGATAAATCTACATTTATCATTATTAGGACCAGTCTTTGACAGACTTTAGGAATACAAGGTAAGGTTAAACCCAAAGAAATGTGTCTTTGGAGTCACATTAGGAAATTTGTTAGGATTCATTGTCTCCTACAAAGGAATAGAAATCAACCCTGAAAATTTCCAAGCCATTATTAATATGCCTCCACCAAAAACTCAAAGAAACCCGAGGAGTCTATAGGGAAGACTACAATCAGTCAGGGAGTTCATCTCACAACTAGCTAAAAGGTGCCATCCATTCCAATACTTACTACACAAAGATTCAAAATTCAAATAGAAAAAATATTGTCAAAATTCTTTTCAAATACTAAAGGACTATCTCCTTTACACAATGGTTTTAGTAGCACCTATTCGAGATCAACCCCTACTATTGTACATCTCGACTATAGAGCACTCACTAGAGGCATTATTAGCACAGAATGAATTAGAAGGAAAGGAAAGAGCAATCTAATATATTAGTCGAACACTTGTGTCTTTGGACACTTCGTAGGATGCAAGTGACCATTTTCAAGGGAATGAGGATACAGTTACTGGTATTGATGGAAGCGATGAACTGAATAAAATAGAGAAGAAAGTTGACACCATGGAAGAACACAAAGAGAGTTCAGTTGAGGTACTTAAGGAAGCATAGATTAAAATTTAAGTTAAGAAAGAAATTCCTATATTTTTTTCTTTAGCTTTATTGTTGTCAAGTGGAGATAAAACTCTAAGCACTGAGGTAGAAAGCATGGATGCGGATGAACTAATGAAGCTATCCTACATAACCTAAGAGAGATCTGACCAGAAAACAAAGAAAAAATCAAGGGTAATGGAAAGGATAGTTGATACTATTAAAAAATCCTACCCCTACCTTTCACTTTCCAAGGAAAGGATACAATAGAAAACCTGGAAAAAAGCATTAGATGAATTTGATAGTCACTTTGAGTCTCTACAGAAGATCGCAGAAATGAGAGCTCAACATAAATACTTGGTGAAGAAAGTTGAGAAATTATGCAAGTCTATCACATGAGACTTGGGCATACTAAGTAACACTATTGCTGAAGTGAAGACCTATATTGGACATGGAAGGAAGTTATAAAGTTATTGTATAAATCTCATTAAGAACCTACATAATATAGAAGATATCATTTCCAATGATAGAAAGACTCTCGATAAGTTGATACACAATTGTGAGTCCTCCTAACACATTGTTGTAGTGTTGGATAAAGAAGTATCCAGACTGTTGGACAAAATCAGTGTACTAGAAATAAAAGGAGAGTGATAGGAAGATTTGGTGTTTTGAAGAGTTTAATCAGTACTAAAATATCAATTATTGAGAAACACCTTTCTGACATGGAGACAAAAACAAAGGCACTCACTGATAATATGCCTGCAATACTAAAGGGACCTGAGACATCATCATTTGCACTGAATGGGAGAGATCCAAGTGGGTCATATTTTGGTAAAGACATGGATTACATAGGTGAAGATCTTGGAAACCTCTTTCCATTATGTACTTCACATGGTTTGAATTTTGGTGAGTAGCTATGAAATTTGTTTGTGTATATAGATATTATCTTGGTACACCTTTTCCATTGATGTCAAAGGGGGAGTATTATGTATGAGAAATATAATGTGTATGGAGAAGGTAATATGTACTTGGTCAAGAATTTGGTATTCATTTTTCACTAAGTGTTGCCATTGACGAACTATAACTGATTGAATGTTTGAAAGATGTTAAGTTGATGATCATGCAAGATATTAAATCAGTTAATGTATTGTATTGTCATTGATGTCAACTTGATATAATATGTATGGTCATGAACATACTACTAAAGACTTCAAAGACCCAATGAATCAAAGGCTATGATATCAGTAATGCATAAAAGTTAAGTATTCACAAAGTGACTGTATACACCGACGGAGTGCACACCGATGGACATAGTAAACCAAAAGAGAAAAGTCACAGTGTTACCCAATGAGAAAAACACAGTGTAACCCGACGGAAAGAATTATAGTGTTTCCTGATAGATAAGACAAGGATGGAGATCCCAAACATAACTAAAGTCACACCGACAGAACACTCAATTGTCACCGACGAATAACTAAAGTATTGACCGACAGAATAGAGAGTTCAGAAATGACAAAATGCTTAGCTATCAAGAGCTAAATATAGACTTAACTGGTACTTATCATTGTTTTATTGACAAGATAAATCTGAAGACAAGTAAGGGATTTAAAGCTTCTTTGTCCAATTGGAAAGAAGATCTCTATGAGATAAAACTGGAGTTTTGCTTTAAATCTAGTGGCAAGAATTGTGGATCACGCCAAGATCAAGAAAGCCAAGAAATGGTGAAATCATGTCTATTTAAGAGACAAGCTTATTCAATATGAATAAGGGGAGTGACAAGAGAATAGATGCTAAAGAGATTCTGAAGGAGAAGAAAGTCTTCATTCAGACCTGATCAATCAAGCTGAGGAAAGAGCTAAATTCTGCAGACACCGACGAATAGTGATACAACATCACAGAGCAGAACAGTGTGGAGAAAAGGTATTGAAGTGATTACATTGATCAGAGAGGTAATGGACTTACAATAGATCTGAAAATTTGCAATTCAAGTTGTATATGTGAACATATCATTTTACTATTTCAGTTTAACCATTGAAGCATCAAGTCTCTTAATCGAGCAGTACTTAAAAGTCTTTTCTAATTGAGATACATCCCAAGGAGTATCAAAAAGTTTGATCATGCAAAGTAGCATTGGATATTCCTGATACCTATTGATAGGCCAAGTGAGTGTTTGATCAAGGATGGTAGCATTAGATGCTAGATACTAAGTGACAAACTATTGATTTAAATCCTCTCACAAGGTCACACCTAACAATGTGTTTGTAACCTTTAACAGGGTTGGCTCTTCACCGAGCTCACTTTAGAAGAGTGAAAATTTGGGGTACTGGTCCCAGTGGGTTTTCCCTTAACAGGGTTTCCATGTTAAAAACCCATGTGTCATGTGTTTATGAGTCATTACTTTATTGTTTTGCATTTCACATAAGTAAATCTGGATTGATCGTTATACACTAGTTATTTACTATGTTTCGGTAAATAGAAAGACTGCTTATTGGTTAACATACAGTAGAAGGTTTTACAAAACATTCCAAAAAGTACTAATTTGATATAATAATATGGAGGCATTCATCTTACAGGACTAAAGATAACTAGAGGTATAAAATTATGGTACTAAGTTTTAAGGGTTGATTTAAGGATTAATTTTTGAGGAAATTGATTCACCCCCACTCTCAGTTATTACTAATAGCCATCAATGCCAAAGGGGGATATTTTTGGAAAGTGGCCTATTGATGATTGTATATAGGTTTTAATTTATGGAAACACTACTCATTTGCATGGTCTCTTGGAGCACAACATAGTTTTGGATATTCAGATTTGTAAAAATGACTAAGTCTAGAATGCAGCTTACAGTGAACAGTCACACAGTTTTGGTCAGCGAGCACAAGATATGGAGATCTAAGTCATGCAATCTTAGAGGGAGATATTTTGGGATATAGTATACCTTCAATTAATGTCTCTTCTATTTTTGAGTTTATCATTGAGAGTTACAACATATTGAAGACAAGCAAAGATAGTATAGCAGCGTAACAGAGCAGTTGAATGGTCGCGATAATTAAGGGAGTAATTTGTGGAATACATAAGTGCTAAGTTGGATTTGGATTGGGTTTTACCCCACTTTTTTTATTTTATGATAGCAGACTATGGATTTTATATTTTGTTAAGTGTTGGACACATTTTGTGGTGTTGTTAAGAGTCGACTAGTTATGAGATCGAGTATATATGAAGAAGTTTTGAGATGCGAAGATATATGTGGAATGGGTGATTGTATTGTGATGTTAGGATCAGACAGAAGTTGATGCAAGCTATAACTAGGAATAATTAAGCATAGAAGATGATTGTATTGTTAAATTTTGATAAATCATTGTAACATAACATATTTTCTAATTATAAAGCAGTGTGCTCATTGTATAACTTTAACAGGGTTCTCTATCCTTTAATAGGGATATGTACTAAATATAATATTCAGCTCTAATAGGGCTAGGTCTCCTAACATGGACACTATACTCTTAGTGCATTATTTGTGGGTATCATCCCCACCTGGGCTTTCTGTTGGCCAGGGTTTCCTTATGAACAAATCATGGTGTTATTGTTGGAATAGTCCCAAGCGATAATTGAGAGGGGGGGGGGGGTGAATCAGTTATCAGCTAGTTTAATTATTTTTTCAATTAATTATAGAATAACATTAACCACTAATACATTCAAATGAAACAAGATAGAACACAACAATTTTGGTTACGGGGAAACCAAATAGGTAAAAACCCCAGTGGGAATTAGCACCCACAAAGAAATGTACTTGAGTATAATAATCCCTGTTAGAAGATCTTACAACCCTGTTAAGAGTTAATATTTACAATGTAATAAGTACAGAGACCTAGTTAAGGGTTGGACCCTATGAGGATTCTTTTACAAATAACCCTGTTAGGGGTGAGGACACATTGTCCAAGAGCTCACTGCTCAAATGATGAAGGCTGCAACCTTTAGTAAAATAGATATAGACTATATCTGATAAATGAACTGTTTGAGTAGACCTGTTGTCTTGATCAGTTCCAATGAATTGTATTCTTCTTCTAATTCTTCACATAGATCTTCAACTTCTTTTGTCTAACTTTCTGTTCTGCTCTGTCTTATCTTTTTACTTCATTTTCACACTTAGTGATCACATTTGAACTTCTATATGTATCTTTACCAGGGATAAGGTCATGATGGCTCATGGAAACACTTCATCAACTTCCTTGTTGGCTTAACCAAGCATGCAATCAAAATTAGGACCGCGCAACACAAGATGAGTGGATGTGTCACTTCACATAGTCGACTCTACCAAATTAACTCAAACATCACGCTTTAGTTACAACACGGTTGGCACCTTTGGATAATCATCATTAACTCATAACTAAACATGAATACAAACAAATATATCCCGAAGATAGGCACAACTCAAGAAACACTGTAATTGCATTGGCTCTTAACAGATAATCTCTAGAAACTGTAACTGCCATAACTGATTAACATAACTCAACTGAAACTACATATCTGATTCTGCGTGAATGCACATAGCATCTAAAACATGTATACATCATGGAAATAGACACACACAGCTCCAAAACATCTGTACTGATAATTGCATATAGGACACCGCTGTATATTATATGTTGTCATCAATGACAAACATACAATCAACTATTTGCACAGAAGCAAATCTCCAACAGTTATAAGTTGTTTACTTTATGTGTATATTCTTTTTATTTCAGTTATTGCATGGTTGAGTTTGAATTGGTTAAATAAGTTTATAAAGTGTTGTAATACTGATTCCCACCCTCTCAGTACTACCTAATCCTAATAGTAAAATACACTACAATCAAAAGAGCATGTTTGGTTGTAGTTTTTGCTTTCCAAAAACTCAAAAACTACAAGTTAAGTCACAAGACAATCCTAATAGTTAAGATTGATCCATTGAAATACCTATTGATAAAAGCCACATTAACAAGGCTACTCGCCAAATGGGTCATGATTATCAGTGAGTTCAACATTGATTATATGGACATAAAATAAATAAAAGGTCAAGATATTGCCAACCAACTGGAAGATGCACCCTTACCTTCTAGTCATCCATTGTTGATAGAGTTTCTAGATGAAATCATATTTTCCCTTGACAAGTAGAAATACTGGAAATTATACTTTGATGGATCTCACACACAAAAGGGATATGACGTCGGCATAGTATTTATCACTCCTCAAGGAGAATCCATTCCTAGGTCATACATGTTGATTCTAGACTGCACCAACAATATAGCTAGTTATGAAGCACTGATCATTGGACTCAAAATAATCGTCCAATGAAAAATCCAACAACTATAGGTGTATGATGACTCTCAACTGATTATCAACCAATTCAATGGCAGTTATGACACTAAGGATGACAAAATAATTCCCTATAAGGCCATGGTAGAAGACATCAAGCAACATTTTGAAATTATATCATTTGAATAAATCATGATAATCAAGAACAAAGTAGTAGATGAAATGACCACTGTAGGATCTTTGATCGAAATACCACCAGATGTGACACATTGTGATTTCATGGTCAAATGACTCACGATCCCTACCTTTGAAGTACCCAAGTCTGAGGTTGTGTGAAAAATTATTTGTCCCAATTATCCTTGGTGCCAAGATATATACACTTACTTAAATAATCAAAATATCCCTCTTGACTTGTCCTAAACCCAAAATAAGTCCTTGATAAGGAGAGCCTCCTATTACACTACCGTTGCCAATATAATTTATTGACATACTCTAGATAGAACACTCCTCAGATGTCTCAACTTGAAAGAATCACAAGCGACACTATTAGAAGTACATGAGGTAATTTGTGGTGCTTGATCTAGTAGCTTGACCTTAGCCAAGAATCTTAAAAGAATTGGGTATTATTGGCCTACAATGAAAACATATGCTTTCTTATTTGTGCACAAGTGCAGAAAGTGTCAGATTCACTAGAACCTCATCCATGCACCTTCTCAGGAGCTCAACCACTCACATCACCATGGCCCTTTTCACAGTTGGGAGTTTGACCTAGTTGGCAAGATTCATCCCTTATCCTCTAATGGTCATAAGTACATAATCATATCCACTAAGTATTTTACAAAGTGGGTTGAAGCAATTCCAATGACCTACACTATTGGCAAATAGATTTCTAAGTTTCTTTTAAACTATATCATCAGATGGTATGATGTTCCACAAACCATCATTATAGATCACGGCTCCCCCTTAAAAAATAAACAAGTAGATGAGATTTGCAAAAAAATCCACATCCACCATAGCTATTCTTCACTTTAATTTCCACAGGGTAACAACTAGGCTGAGGCTACGAATAAAACCATTATAAATTTTTTTTTAAATATTGTCAATGAAGCTAGTCGGGATTGGCACCTTCAACTCAACCGCACCTTATGGGCATAGCGCACTAGTTTTGTATTCCAACAGGAGCCACTCCATAGTCACTAGTATACGGTACCAAGGTTATCTTTCCAATAGAGGTTGAGCTTCCATCATTGTGTGTATCCCTTCAACACATCATTACAGATGGGGAATAATGGGTATCTTGGCTACACAAGTTAGAGTTGCTCGATGCAAAGATAAAAAATGCACTAAAAAATTTGTAAGAATGTCAAAAAAATCACAAGAGAAGCTACAAAAAATAGTTCATCCCCTGAGCTTTTGAATTTGGTGACCTAATACTAATGGTAAATCATAAAAATAAAATGAAAAGAGAAAAGCTAGGAAAGTTTGAACCAAACTAGTTGGGTTCTTACATCATTAAATCAGTCTATGGGCCTAGATCATATCAGATATCTATCGGTGTTGATGAAAAACTCAAGCCCAAATCTCTCAAGAATCACCTACATGCAAACACCTATCACAAAAAGAGAGAAGCAAAAGCTATGGAGGCCAGAAACAACAGATCTATGGAAGACGAAACACCCTCAATTCACTCAATAATAATGGAAATGAAATTAAAAAATACAAAGAGATCAATCCTTATAAAGGAGATCGAACACCAAAAGGTGGAGAAATCTAGGTTGCATGAATAATTAATAAAACAATTAATTAGAACATGCCTAAAGTTTAGCTTAAGTAAACTAGAGATAAAAATGTGACTTAATAATTAAATCATTAATGATTTAATTAATAAGTGAATAAGGTGTCTTAAAAATTAAATTAATAATGATTTAATTAATAAGTGAAAATACCTTTTTACTCTAACAATATCCACATTAGAGGGCCGTCCTCTCTCAGAACCCATCAACAACTTGCATCTGCACAAGTATTATTCATAATTCTCAAAGTAGACCCATTTCAAAAAATAAAAATAAAAATAAAAATAAAAAATGTTACCTTGGAAAAAACCTGGCAATCAAGCGTCTTCGGTGATACAAAAATAGAAATAAAGGAGAAATAAATTCTTCCTATTGGTGAAAACCACTTCGGTGGCACCTTGGGCAAGTACCATGGTGAGAATCAGACAATTCAGTGTCATTTGTAGAGATCATTTCCCTACCATCTATCATCATTCTAACATGATATCACTAGTCATTTTACCTCATATTTTGCAATAAAATCTATCACAGCTTGAAATTTATCAATTTTCCTAGTCCTATTGTCTCATATTCAACACAAAGTCAGTCCACCATGGCCATTTCGCAATAAATTTTCCTTTTTGTCTTGACTGGGGGCACCCCAATGTCATGATCCATCAAGCCCTAAAAAAAATACCAAAAAAAAATCATAAAAAATCTTGAAAAAATCTAAAAATTGGAAAAAGACCTTTAAAACGTTAAAAAACATTAAAAAAAATGTCTTGAAAAAATCCAAACACATTTGCAAGAAATCATGAAAAAAATTTCAAAGACAGACAAAAAAAAAAAGAAACCAAGAAAATTTTGTAAGAGATCTCCTTTGTACCTAAACTAATTCTTTCGCATTTCAAAACAAGTATTGAAAAAATGTCATACAACAAGTTTGAGCTTCAGTGGAACCAAGTCAAAATAGTCAAACTAGTCAACATGTCCTCATTCAAATTGAACACACCATTTTATCTATAAATCGAGTCCCAAATCAAAGTCTTTTGTCAAAATGTCATGTTCTCTTAGACAAGGGAAGAAACACTCAAAACCAGATGAGGCAGTCTTATATGGGGTACCTGATTCTTGAAACAAGACAATATTAGCAAAATGTCAAAATTCAATGTCCAAACCACTACAAAAACCTAGACACATAATGAATATGGTTGCTTACTTGTTGAGTCAAATTGGTCTTATTATTTCTTAATTTTTGCAAGTCATGTTCTTATGCATCTTCATGATTCCATAAGCCATTAGAGATTTCAGGATGGTTCATGACTTATTTTTCTTTGTCTACTATCTGTAAGATTTTTTCCATGAAGTCTTAAAAGGAGTGTTTTGGGTGTTTTTGGTAAGAGCCTTCACATCCACATGTGATATCTAATTGCAAAGCATGTTGGAATAGATATTTTGGTTGTGATATGTCACACATTTCTTGACTCTTAATGCCCGACCTACATGGATCAGCCCACATTCCTTGTCTATTCAAAATGTGCCTATTAGAATGCAAACAGATAGTCATGCTTAGATCATTCATATCTGGGTATGATGGTATTCATTTTTTCTATAATGAAAATGGCTCAATGATGAAATAAAATGCTCAAATAAGTTGGAATTCAAAGTTGGTTAAAAGAACTTGAGGTTTCAATCAAGATTCACTCTCATTCTCTCTCATCTCCTATCTATCACTACTGAGAATTATCTCTGTGAGTCCTAGCAAAACCTGTAAAATATTTAACTCATTTAGCATAATCTATCATATAATCTGCATCACATCTAGTCACATCATATAAAGTGCATATGAAAATACAAAAAAAAAAGTGCATAACACATTGTCATAGCATCACATCATATAGGAAATCCATACATAAATATAAAATATGAGCATATCATAAATCATGGCATCTCATAGACATCATATAAAGCATATCATCATAGAACACATGTGCATCACAAAAAGCGTAAAGTAAAGTAGATCACATCCACATCAAATAGGGCCGCCAAAAATACATCATATACATGTACATATACATATACATATACATATATATATATACATATACATACATATACATACATATATATACATATATATACTCATATACACACACACACACACACACACATGTTGTTGTTCCACAACAGGCCCCATTTAGGCTACTTGGCCTAATGGGGACCCCTTTTTTGGTCTTTTGGCCTTTTGAGTGGTTTAGAGTCTTTTAAGCTTAAAAAGGACCAGGTATCTAGTGAGTCAGATTGTGGCCCCCTAGGAAGGCTCCCAATAGTTGGGTATCATATTTGATTTCCTTGTAAGTCTCTTTCCCTCCTTTCTGCTTTTTTAGTCTTGAGTTTTTCCCTTTTTGTTTGTTTTCTTTCCTATTTTGGTGTCTAGGTTAAGTGTGGAAATCCCTTCCGGAGCTTTGCCGGACTTTTGGACTTTTAGATTCTTAATTTTTGAACTTTCACTAAAATTTCAAAGTTTCAGAGTTCTGGCCTTTCAAAGTTTTGTTGTCCAGAGCTCTGTTGGTTTTTTCAGAGTCCGAAGATCCGAAGTTTTGTTGGACTTTGGCTAGAATTTTATCATATTTTTCAAATTATGACATTCTACTGGATCTTTTAGAGTCTCACTCTCTGAAGCACCAAAGGAGGAAGAGACCTCTGAGTTTCCTATTTCACCTGTGCACAGATATTGGACTTTCGTACTTTCACAATCTAATTATCTTTTAGGACTGTGAAGGTTTGATAGTTTGAAAAACTAGTGAGCTCAAAAGTCTAATTTTTTTACTAACCTTTTGCCAATTTTAGGGTTTTTGGCTTCTTTTTGAGGTGTTTTCTTGCGTAAGTATATTATTTTAGTAGAGGATTTTCTTATTTTCAATAAAATGTTGATGATGATTGCTTCTACATGCAGAATGTCGAGTATGAAAATTTTCCTCCCAATGAAGTATCATTACAAGGGATACCACACCCCCACTAAGATGGGAAATTTGCACAGTGAGATCACCAACATAGACATAGGCCACAACTCTATTCCGTGGGAAAAATCATTCAACAACTCAAAGGAACGGTTGTTGTAGTGAAAACAAAAGATGATTTGCAACAGATGTTTCAGTTCAAGGAAAATGTGAAGCAAATCATGGATGAAATTGAAGAAGTTTAGAAGTTTGAAGCATGCCTTTCAAGATTTAGGAAGAAGCAACATGGGAAGTTGAAATATATTGATTTACCCAATTTTGATGAAGTCCAAGAAGTTGCATAGAAATAATTTGCAAAGCTCACCCATACATTCTTCTAGAAAACAAAGTGACATTTTGATAATTAGTCATTTTGTAGACTTCAGTCATTTTTTGATACTTAGCCAATTTTCAATCATGCATTTTTATGAGGTCCACAACCACAAAAATCGAGGGTCATCAAATTTCCAGTCATTTTTTAGAGTTGTAGTTTTTGGAGGTCCACAACACTGAAAATCTAGGGTCATCAAATTTCCACTATCATTTTTCAAAATTGCATTTTTTTGAGATGCACAACCCCAAAAATCCAGGGTCATTGAATTTCTAGACTTAGTCATTTTTTAGAGTTACATTTTTTGGAGGTCCACAACACTAAAAATCCAGGGTCATCAAATTTCTAGAATTAGTCATTTTTCAGAGGCCCAAAACCCCAAAATTCCTAGGCACGCATTTTGCAGTCACATTTTTCATATAGAATCATTTTGTGGGTAGATTACATGCAATTTGGAGGTCATTTTTACATGTCAATGGGTCTTCTATCAGTTACACATCAAAAGAGTAGTTAGAGCCATGCATTTTGGGCATGAATAACAAGGTAAAGACCAAACCATGTGCAAACAAGAAGAAGAAACCATGGAACTGCAATTTGATTTCCTTCATTTTAGGGGTTGATTCCAGTCTGATTTTGCATGTATTTTCTGTACACGTGGATGTAAATCCTTGTAAACTTGTTATAAACCATCTTAGGAGTAGTTTTTTTTGTTAAATAGCAGATTTAATTGTATTACACCATGTTTTTGTGCAGATGAAACCCAAGCTAGGGGTTTCTTATTTTCCAAGTTGAAGCACTATATAACTTCATCACAGAGATGTAATTAGGGTCAAATATTTAATGCAATAAAGCTTATGTTGTTGGTGCTTCATTCATAGTGTTATTCTTCTACTATCTATACGAAATTGACAAATATGTGCATGCTTGTTCATTTATTTTAGAGAGCCAACTATGCTTATTGTGAATGTATCTATGATTAATTAGGTTGGCCTTTTTCATTATTCTTATCTTATTGTGACAAACGATTGGAAATATTTTTTCTATTGGTTTAAAGATAAATTTGTCTCATTTGTGCGTACATCTAGTGGCTTCACAATTTGATAGATTTTGAAAAATATTGCATCTGGGTAAAGTTTGTCCAAAAGATTGCATCTTTTTAACATGGAGTTGTGAGTTCATCTGATTTTTGTTTTACGAGTTTCCATATTTTCATCATTTAATTTGTAAGCGTGATTCAATGGCGGGTTATGTCTGTTAGATTTCATTTCTAGCACATTTGCTTATAATTCTTGTTACTCGATCTTTTGATATTTTTAAAAATTGGTTAAGATAGTAAATCATCATAATTTTTTAAATTAGATCTATATTGTTAGGATATTTCATACATTGAACATCAAGAAAATAAAGAAAGTGCTAAAGTTTGTTTTGCAGACCGAGTTTGAATCATACCAACAAACGCCTCCTTGTAAAATTCACATTTATCTTTGATTGAGCTTTCCAAGCGATTGTATCGTGACCATAGAGAACCTTGGGAATAACATGTTAGTCCTAAGATCAGATTACTAAGAGGGGGCAGGGGGTGAACCAATGATCTATCAAATAATCCAATATTTTCAACTTCTTAAACTTAAACCACCATTCACAAGACTAACCATATATTTAACAAATGAAAAGCATAACCATGCATGTGCATCCACAAATATGACACACAAATTTATCTCATGGAAACCCCAATAGGGAAAAAACCACAGTGGGGATTAGTACCCATTAAATGATGTACTATTTTGAAGTACGCCTTGTGAGGAGCTTAACCCTGTTAGGAGTTTACAACAACACTGTGAGGTGCTACCTAATTAAGGGATTTGCCTTAGGCCTATTAGAACTTTTACCCTATTAAGAGTAGCATTGTTAGAGGACTTTAAACACTTGTCAAAGTGTCACCTTGTTACAGGATTTACAACAAAGATCTGTTAGGATCTACCCTGTTAAGGGATTTAACTTGTTTCATCTGTTAGGGAAGAGAAAAAAAAATTATCTATAAAAGAGCACTACCTCTGCTTGATCAGATCCACTAAATCTAAAAATATCTTCTTAACACACTTAAATCTTGCCTGGCTTGATCGCAACTCACCCTTTGTACCGCACTTGTCCAATACATGATCAACACATTCAACCTTTAAATTCATCCATTATATACTAAACTATCAAGTCCACCACCTTAATCAATCCCTAAAATATAGTTTCAAAATATCCTGCTCAAATCCAACATGCCACATAACAAAATTAAATGCTCAAAACATATTTCCAAGATTGCCTTGACCAATACAATGATTTACATAAAATGTTGTATCAAGAAGTCAAACATGTTTTGACCAAACACAAGCTTCGTCAAGAATCTTCTCCATGCCCTAGAATCAAACAATGTGATGCCAGATCATCATCTCCAATCATAAAAACATGTCACAAGATCATGATTGACTCAACTGATTCTTCCACAACATTAACACTGATCACCGATCAAATATTTATCAACTATCACTCAAGAACATGAACACTGTAACCTATTCACAATTATTTCTTTGCTCACTGATCACCTATCCTTCACACCGGTCACTCCAATTAGTTTCAGTTGAAACTATATCATCTGAACACTGTTGACCACCATATCCTCTAACCGTGCTACAAGATACAACAAAGATTTGATAGGATATTCAAATCATCAATCACCTGTCATTAACTATTCTAGCAGTTGCACTGTTATACTTCAACTGATCACAACTTCCACATAAGATCACTTCACTAGTAGCGGTCATGCATTAGTCATCTAGAGACACACCTAAGTCTCTCATAAAGATAGAAACCATTGAAACTCAATGCAACTCTTCATTCAACACAATTATGCTTGGCATCACACTAAGAACACAAAGTCAATAGTTGACATCAATGACAATATAATATATGATCATCCTGTAATCAAATCTATATCACGAAATCTCCAAAAATCACTTACCATCACTGCATCAGATATTCCAATGATCTCCCTCTTTGGAATTGATGGAAACACTCTATGCAACACTTCACCAACATAAAAATGTTTCCACCTCTTTCTTTCACCAAACCTGCTGAACTTCACACATTCTCACCTATACCATACAATCTACCTCTTTAGCATACATTCTCCCCCTTTGAAAAAAAATGCCAAAGGTTTCAAACACACCTGATATCTTTTCTTATGTGCCTGGCTAATCAAAATACAGTAATACATAAACTACTCCCCCTAAGGAGTAGCAACACAACATCAATCCACACAAAAGATATTCAATGAATACACTAGGATTGATGTAACTGCATCTTCTTCTAATTTAACTCAGATAAGGGAATGACCCACAACCTACCTCTTAGATACTAAAATGTATCCTTAGGAAATTTTTTAGTGAAAATATCAACAAACTTCTCCTTAGTTGGCACATACTCCAACTTTACTTTCTTTTCATGTACCCGTTCTCTAAGAAAATGATATTTGATAGCTATATTCTTAGTCTTAGAGTGCATCATTGGGTTCTTTGAAATGTTAATAGTACTTGTATTGTCACAATAGATAACCACCAATTCAGTTACCTTCTCCTAAATTCCTCCTAGAGTCTTCTTGATCCATACAACCTATGTATAATTCCAACAACAACATACTCAGCTTCAGTTGTTAATTGTGATCTACAGTTCTGCTTCTTACTTGTCAAGGATACAAGCCTCTCACCAAGAAAGAAGGCACCTTCACTTGTGCTCTTTCGATCATCAACATTACCTTCCCAATCAGAATTAGTAAACACATTCAAAGATAAATCACCTTTATGTCCATACCAGAGACCATAATCTTGAGTCCCCTTAAGATATTTGAAGATTCTCCTTACTGCAACCAAATGAGATTCCATAGGATTAGAAGAAAATATTTCCACTAAACCAACTACCTGTGATATATCTAGCCTTTTGTACACTACATAATATGAATTACCGATCATGGACTTGTAAAGTGTCTCATCCGCCTCTTTAGATTCATCTTCCTTTGATAATTTGCAACCGGTTACCATAGGGGTACCAACTGGTTTTGAGTCCTTTAACCCAAAATTCTTAAATATGTCCCTTACATATTTGGACTCACTTATGTAGATACCATTTTTCATTTGTTGAACCTATAATCTAATGAAAAAATTTAATCTTTCCGATAATAGACATCTTGAATTTTTTCCTCATCTCATCTGTAAATGATGTTCTCATCTCTTCATTGCCACAAAAATGATATCATCTAAAAATATCTCAACAATCATCAATATTTTGTTAGTTTGTTAGCTTGGACAACTGTTCATCCACTTGCTAACAATAATTTATTAATTGTTTGATTTCCCTGGGTGACAACTTGCAACCAATTTTTTTATTGGTTTTTGGGTTTTTGGGTTTTTTTTTAATCTCAACCGTTGATTGAGAATTGATCTTGGTCGTTGGTTTACCAACGAGGGTAGTATAAAAGGGGGTCTAGGGGCATTTGGAGAATAACATCAAAAAGTTGGAGAGCATTTGTTGTTGGAAATATTCAGGACTAACAGAGTTACTGAGAGGGGAGGGGTGAATCAGTAGCTCTTAAAACTTTTATTATATTTCTGCACTTGTATCTACTTAACCATTCATTCATAAAAATGTAATCATTCATAACACATAACACAAAGATTGGTAACCCAGAAACCTTCCAAATAGAAAGTAAAACTGGGGTGGGGATGGTACCCACAAAACTTTGGTACTGCAGTATAAAGTTGGC
>MU227817.1:1959033-1998581 GCA_018584345.1 Thuja plicata
AAACATATTGTCACTCGGTAAACACTGGTGACTCGGTAGAAACTGACTTCTCGGTTATCTTCAGTCTGATGACTCGGTGACTACCGTCTGCTCGGTAACTGCTGTTCTTCTCATTTTCTCGGTAACTACCTTACTGCTCGGTTTGAACTGTTTGGTCTGTGATCTTTACTGAATGCTCGGTAACTGCTGTAGACTGAGTGATGAGCTCGGTAAGCACTTCAAAACCGAATAAGTGTTTTCACTAAGTGCATTCACTGATGCCAAATGTATCATTATTCCAACATTTGTAGTGTTAGAAAATGAGTTTGTAGTGATAACAAACAATCTTTCAGTGTTAGCAAAGGCACAGTGATAGCGTTGGGGATAGCAGTGGAGGAATATCAGCAGGAGGAATTAGGAGATTGTCAGAGTTCTGCCAGTGAGAGGTGAGGAATTTTGTATCTCTTAATTTGCTGAAGTTTAATATATATTTCTCATATGCAGTACTGGTTTTCCCTTTAAGGTTTTTCCAGGGACAATTAGTCCAAAAATATTGTGTTATTGTGTTGCATATTTCTTTCCGTGTTTTTATTGGTGAAGTTGCAATTGTGTTATTTTTCAATATTAGCTGTGAATTTATTTTCGACAGTTAAATAATCTTTATAAGATAGGAGATTAATAATCAGTGACTACAATAGAATTTTTCACATGGTATCAAAACAGTGTTGAGGGTACATAAGGTTTACCCTAGGAAAAGGAAATAAAATTGAGTTTAACCTCTTTCATGTTATTATTTCTTTCATGTCATTGAGATGACCTCAGCTAGTTTGAGAGATCATGACAGATTGGATGGTGCCTCAAATTTTGGTGTCTGGAAAGCCGTAATTTTTTTATTGCTGGAAGAGAATGGTATCAAGGAATATGTTACCAGTATTGTAACCGTACCTACAAATCCAACATAGCTTGCATCATACAAGAAGGATGATGCCAAGGCAAGGAGGATAATCCTTGATGGTGTCAAGAACCATATTGTTCCACATATTGTGGAGTTAGATACAACAAAGAAGATGTGAGACACCATTTTGAATCTGTACCATAATGCTACCACCAATCGGAAGCTAATTCTCACATAAAAGTTGAAGAATATCTAGATGAACAAGGGAGAAGACATCACAAGTTACCTCACTAGGCTTAGACTTGTCAAGGATGAGTTAGCAGTTTTTAGAGATAGCCAAAGTGATGATGAGCTAGTTAGGATAGCCCTAAATGGGTTTACTAAGCAGTGGGATATCTTTGTTCAAGTTGTCAATGGATGAGACACCTTATCAAGTTGGGATTGACTATGGATTTATTTCACTCAGGATGATTTTAGACTATGTCTTATCAATGGAGCCAACATTAAGAGTCAGAGAAGTGAGGTGGAACAGGAAAATGTTTCCCTAGAAGGAAACGGAAAAGCGAAGAAAGGATCAAATTTACAAACTAGGCAGCCGATAAAAGCTCCAAGGATAGCTCAATTGAGTCAAGGGCAAAAAATCTCAAGTATAGTTACTAGTACAAGTGTAGGCTCAAGTGGTGAGAGTTTGCAGAGTATGGAGCAACTGGTGCAACATGAAATGCATCAACGAGATATGGAGGTTGGTATCTCATCCTCTACAATTGGCAGCTGGAACTGCAAGGGTCAACAAATGGATACTCAAGCATTTGTGGGAACTCCTAGGAGGAGTACAATACTAAGGAGACAACCAACCAATTTCAATTAATATGTGACTTTAGTCAGTCAATTGGTAGATAGTGAGCCTTCCAGTTATCAGGAGGTTGCACACCATCTGGTGTGCCGAGATGCGATGGTTGAGAAATATACCTCAATAATGCAGAATGATGTATGGGAGGTAGTGCCTAGACCAATAGATAGGGCAGTGGTTGGATCACATTGGATCTATAAGATAAAGCATGGTGTAGATGGTAGCATCGAGAAATATAAGGCAAGGTTCATGGAAAAGGGGTTCTCTTAGAAAGAGGGAATAGACTATGAGGAGACATTTTCTCCTATGGCCAAGTTTACTTCTATACAAGTTGTGGTCTCATTTGTAGCACAAATGAGATGGAAGATCCATAAAATGGATGTTAAGACAACATTTCTTAACGGTGAGTTGAAAGAAGAGGTATACATAGAGTAACCAGACAGCTTTGTAGCACACAACAAAGAAACCCGCATGTGCAGATTGAAGAGAGATTTTTATGGGATCAGATATGTTCTAGGTGAAGGTATTAAGTTGATAGGCTATACCAATGTAGATTGGGCAGGTAGTACAACGGGCAAGAGAAACTCTTCAAGGTATTGTTTTAGTTTGGGATCGGGAGTTGTCTCTTTATTCAGTAGGAATCATAAGTTTGTGGCTTTGAGTTCTGTAGAAGCAGAATACATAGCGGCTAGAACAGAAATGCATGAAGCTATATGGCTTCAAAAGTTTCTAGTGGCCTTGTTTGGTCAGAGAGTTGAGACTACTGTGATACACTGTGACAATCAGAGTTGCATAAAGTTGTCTAAGAATCCAGTGTTTCATGAAAGGTCTAAACATATAGACATAAGGTATCACTTCATCAAGGATTGTGTACGGTGGGGGATTGTTCAGCTATAGTACATACCTATAGAGGATCAGGTAGTAGACATTCTAACAAAGGCATTAGGGAAGGAAAAATTCATCTTCTTCAGAGGTAAGTTGGGTGTCATGCAGAACAACTTCCTTGCTAAGAGGGAGTGTTAGTTTGTTAGCTTGGATAACTGTTCTTCCACTTGCTAATAATTATTTATTAATTGTTTGATTTCCCTAGGTTACAGTTTTCAACCAATTTTGTTATTAGTTGTTGGGTTATTTTTTATCTCAGTCATTGATTGAGAATTGATCTTGGTTGTTGGTTTACGAATGATGGTAGTATAAAAGGGGGTCTAGGAGCATTTGGAGAATAACATCAAAAATTTGGAGAGCATTTATTGTGTTAGTAAATGAGTTTCATTGATAACAAACAATCTTGCAGTGTTAGAAAAGGCGCAGTGATAGCATTGGGGATAGCAGTGGAGGAATATCAATAGGATGAAGTAGGAGATTGTTGGAGTTCTGCCAGTGAGAGGCAAGGAATTTTGTATCTCTTAATTTGCTGAAGTTTAATATATATTTCTCATCTACACTACTGGTTTTCCCTTCAGGGTTTTTCCAAGGACAATTTATCCAAAAATATTGTGTTATTGTGTTGCATATTTATTTCCATGTTTCTATTGGTGAAGTTGCAGTTGTGTTATTTTTCAATACTAGCTGTGAATTTATTTTTGACTATTAAATAATCTTTAAAATATAGGAGATTAATAATAAGTGACTACAATAGAATTTTTCACATCTTTCATCTTTATCAATCTTTAAATATACATTACTATTATCACTAGTCCTAGTGAAACCAATCTGAATAAGATATGAATGCAATCACTCATACCATGCTCTAGGTGCTTGTTTCAACCCACACAAAGAATTCTATAATCTACACACCAAGTTCTTACCTTCTAAATTAGAAAATCCTTTATGTTGTTCAATCTATACCTCTTCTTCCAAAACACCATTAAATAAAGCTAACTTAACATCCATTTTATATACCTTGAATCCTTTGTAAGCAACATATGCAAGCAATATCCTTACACCTTCAAGTCTAGCCACAAGTGAAAATGTTTCACCATAGTCCAATCCTTCCTCTTGTGAATAGCCTTTGCACACCAATCTTGCCTTTTTCCTTACCACTTCATTTGTTTCATTCATCTTGTTTATGAAACCCCACTTAGTACCAATCACAATCTTGTCCACCGGTCTAGGCACTAATGTCCAGGTTGTGTTCTTATGAATATGTTCCAATTATTCCTCCATATCCTTCACCAAATCTTCATCTTTCAATGAATCTTTAATTGATTTAGGTCCCAATTCAGATAAAAAAAAGTACCTTCTCTCACCTTTCTTCTTGTTAGCATACCAAAATTTATGTCATCAATAATTTGATCAGGGGAGTGATTCAACTTTACATACTTTGGCAATATCAGTTCAGTTCTAGGAGTCTCTTCAACCACTTGTATCAGTTCATGTTCATTTACCTGTCTCTCCATCAGTTTTTTTGTAGTTTCCTACTCCATCGGTTGTACATATACTAACCCATAATAGTCTTCAGGTTCCTTCTTGCTGGATTCATCATTTTTCTCAGAAAATTTATCTATTCTTACACTAGCACTTTCCACTATATTATTTTTTCTCTTGTTCAAGAACTTGTAGGATTTTCTCTTAGAGGAGTATCCTAAGAATATTCCCTCATCGCTTCTTGGGTCAAAGTTACCAATATTTTCATCCCTTTATATATACCATTTACTCCCAATTTTTTTGAAAAAATTCACACATGTTGATCAACCATACTGTAGATTATAGGGAGTTTTGTTCTTACCTTTCTTTAAATGAAATTTTTTCAATGTGTAAATAACAGTGCTCACCACTACTCTCCAAAATTTCAGTGCAACACCCTTCTGAATCATCAATTTCCTAGCACAATCCATGATAGACATGTTTCTTCTTTCAACAATACCATTCTATTGAGGTGTTCTAGGAGCTGACATCTACCTTTTAATTCCTTGTTCTTCACAATATGTAGTAAACTCATGTGAAGTAAACACACCTCCTCTGTTAGATCTAAGACATTTTGGGGTCTTATCGGTCTCCTTCTCTACTCTAGCTTTTTAGATCTTGAACATGTGAAAAGTTTCAGATTTGTCTCTTAAAAATATAACCCACATCATTCTAGAATAATGATCAACAAGAAACATGAAATATCTATCACCATAGTAACTCTGAGTTCTCATTGGACCACACTAATTGGTATGAACCAGATCTAAAATACTTTTAGAAGAATAATCTTTACTAATGAAACTAGAACTAGTTAACTTCCCAAGCTGACATTCTTTGCACATTACATTGTTTGGTTTCACTAGGTTAATAAAACCTCTTACTATCTTCATCTTACTAACTTTGATCAGGTTATCAAAATTTACATGAAAAAACCTCTTATGCCATAACCAACAATATTCAATCTTAGCAATCATACAACTCTTAATAGTAGAATTTAGATGGAACAAGTTATCTCTAGTTTGTCCACTAGTAGCAATCCGTTCTCTTGATTTCCCAATAATCCTACATATACCTACATTAAACTCTAATATGAAACCTTTTTTATTCAATTGAGCAACACTTAAAAAATTGTATCTCAGATCATCAACCCAGTAAACATAATCACAAATTGCTTTATCATTCAAGGCAATAGATCCTTTACCTTTTACCAAACAAGGAGCATCATTCCCAAATCTTACCAAGCCTCCATCACATTCTTCCAACTTTATGAATTTTCTTTTATCACTGGTCATGTGATGAGTGCACCCACTGTTTATAATCTAGTTACCATTGTGATTCATGCTAGAAACTTCTCACCTTCTTCTAAGGTTTCTTCCTTTAATGAAACAAACACAAATTTATTCTTCATCTCTTCCATCAGATTCCTCATCGGTAACACCTTCCTCAGCTAGAAAGCATACTTTATTGTTCTTATCCTTGAATCTTGTTGGCTTCTCCTTCCTATCATTATCAGGGTATCTAGAAGAAATATATCCAATTTTGTTACAATCAAATCACTTCAAAGACAACTTAGCTTTATATTTACCTTTTCCTCTAGGCATCCTTTTAGAAAACAAAGCTTCCAATTCATCATGTTCTCTTTCTCCAAATAAGATAGATTCAAAATCATTAGAGTAACATGATTAAGAACTATTATATATCTCCTTTCCTTTCCTAGATGGTGCAAGGGTCAATGATGACTTGAAAGAAGCTTCAACTTTTGGCATACTATTATCATAATTTTTTAACACGAATGCAGCTAATTTCCCTAGTAATGCATCAAGAGTAAAAATAAAAGTTCCTAGAGATCTGAGCTATTGAATAGATGAAACCCTAATAGAATAATGAGGCAATAAATTTCTCAACATTTTTCTTACCACATCCTCTTCAGGAAGATTACCACCAACACCTCAGATAGCAACAACAACTTCTTTGATTCTCCCACTGTATTGTTCAATGTTCTTATTTTTTTGCATCCTCATATCATCATATTTTCCTTTCAAACTATCAACATTTTCCTTCTGCACATGTAGATCTCCACCATGGACAATCCTTAACTTCTCCCACATCTCATTAGCAGTATCCAAGTCTTTGACATCAATAAAATCTGCATCTAAAAGAGTACTTGCAATAGCTTCTATAGTAGCAGTATGTACTTGAATAACCTTTAGTTGATTTGCAGTCGGGGTTCCTAAGGGGACAGTATACCTATTAACCACATGAGCCCAATATTGATCACCCATACCTTTAAGATAGAGCTTCATCCAACTGCACCAAACTGAGTAGTTCTCTCTTGTGAATTTAGGACTTTCCTTTCTCATCATCTTTAGATCTTTACCTCAATTTGTTAAGCTTCACCACAATAGAGGACCAATGCTCTTATACCAATAATTATTCCTAAAATCAAATTACTGAGAGGGTGGGGTGAATCAATGATTTTTCAAATTATCCAATCTTTTCAACCTCTTAAATTTAAACCACCATTCACAAGATTAACCATATATTTAACAAATTAAAACCATAACCATGAAATTCAATCTACAAATATGACATGCAAATTTATCTCGTGGAAACCCAAACAGGGAAAAAACCACGGTGGGGATTAGTACCCACTAAATGATATACTCTTCTGAAGTACGCTCTATGAGGATCTTAACCCTGTTAGGAGTTTACAACAATATTGTTACGTGATACCCAGTTAAGGGATTTTCCTTAGGCCTATTAGAACCTTTACCCTATTAAGAGTAGCCTTGTTCAAGGATTTTAAACACTTGTCAAAGTGTCACCTTGTTAGAGGATTTACAACAAAGATTTGTTAGGATCTACCCTATTAAGGGATTTAACCTACTACAAATGTTAGGGAGAAATACAAATAATGATCTATAAAATAGTACTATCTCTGCTTGATCAAATCCACTGAAGCTAAAAATATCTTCTTAACACACTTAACTCTAACCTAGCTTTATCACAACTCGCACTTGTCCAACACATTCAACCTTCAACTTCATCCATTATATACTGAACTATCAAGTCCACCACCTTAATCAAGCCCTAAAATAGAATTTCAAAACATCCCTCTCAAATCCAACGTGCCACATAACAAAATTAAATGTTCAAAACATATTTCCAAGACTACGTTGGCCAATTTAATAATTTATATAAAATGTTGTGTCAAGGAGTCAAACACATTTTGACCAAACACAAGCTTCCTCAAGAATCTTCTCCACATGCTAGCATCAAACATTGTGATGCTAGATCATCACCTCCAATCATAAAGACACATGACAAGATCATGACTGACTCAACCAATTCCACCACAACCTTAACACCAATCACCAATCAAATATTTATCAATTATCGCTTAAGAACACAAACATCATAGCCTATTAACAACTCTATCTCTACTCACCAATCATCTATCCTTCACACTGATTACTCCAACTAGTTATGGTTGCAACTGTAGAATTTGAACATAATTTACCACCATATCTTGTAACCACGCTACAATATACAATAAATATTTGACAAGACATTCAAAACATCTATCACCTTTCATTAACTATTCTAGCAGTTGCACTGTTATACTTCAACTGATCACAACTTCCACATAGGATCACTTCAGTAGTAGTGTTCATACATTAGTCATCCAGAGACACACCTAAGCCTCCCATAAAGATAGAAACCACTAAAATGCAATGAAACTCTTAATTCAACACAATTATGCTTGGAAACACACTAAGAACACAAAGTCAATAGTTGACATCAATGACAACATAATATCTAATCATCCTGTAATCAAATATACATCGTGACATCTCCAAAACTCACTTACCATCACTACATTAGATATGCCTACATAACTTTGTTATTCTTGTAAGAGGGGAATTCGGATCTCAAATTCCTAGAAATTGACTTGTGTAAAAATAATGCTCAATAGAAGTGGCACTAGAAGGAGGGTTGAATTGAAATTTATTCTTGGAACAACTTAGAAAATCAGAGTGTTGGTGGTATGCAAACCCTCTATCATCATGCCAGTAGAAGTGGCACTAGAAGGAGAGCCACATTGAAATTTATTCTTGGAACAAATTTGAAAATCAAAGTGTTGGTGGTATGCAAACCCTTTTTTGTCACGCCAACAAAAGTGGCACTAGCAGGGCCCAATTGAAATTCATTCTTGGAACAACTTAGAAAATTAGAGTGTTGGTGGTATGAAAACCCTCAATCATCATGCCAATAGAAGTGGCACTAGAAGGAGGGCCAAATTGAAATTTATTCTTGGAACAACTTAGAAAATCATATCGTTGATGGTATGCAAACCCTCCATCGTCATGCCAACAAAAGTGGTGCTAGGAGGGCCCCAAAAATTTTCATGTTTACGTGTACACTAAATAAGTTAGATCTTGGGAAAATATAGCTTCAATGGGTAGTCCTTTATGTATACCAGGGGGTCTCCATGATATTCCTTTACATGCACATAATAAGCTTCCTTTGTTCTTCCCTAATAATGGACAAAATGCTACGAATCATGTAAGGATTTACAAGGATCTAATGTTTCTTTCTTAAAATTGAACATGAAGATGTTTTTTTGAAAACTATTTGTCAGGACATTTCAAGGTGTAACACTTCAATGGTATTTGAGACTTCCACCCAATTCTATTTGTTCATGGGTTGAAATAGAAAATCTATTCTTAATTTAATTTGATCCCAATGTGGGTACACAAGATTCATTATTTTATTTCACTGTTGTGAGAAGGACACCTCAAGAGTCTATTGCCCAATTTAATCATCAACTTCTTCTCATGTATTAAAGGGTTCAAGATTCAAAAAGGATGAGGCACCATTCAATGTTAAAAGAACATTATTTATGGTGTTTGTATGTCTCATTTTTGGCACAATTAGATCTTTTGGTGAGATTACTACCTTACATGATGCATTCAATAAGGCTCTTTTCTTGGTACAATGTAGATATGATGTTACAAATGATACGAATAGTCTAGATGAAAGTTTTAATATTCAATTGATTTAATGCTTCCAACCATTACAACTCTATGACAATCCAGTCAACACATCAAATCAATTGCAACAATCTCATTCAACAAATTACAACTTGTCTAATCTCCAAATTATGCAAGCAGTCAATATCAAGAATCAGTTCAATAACTTTCAAGATCTGAGTTGGAGTCAAAATGTCCATGGTACAACCTTTTATGCAATTATTTTACCTCCTAATGATGGCCCTTGACTATAATGTCATATTCTAGACGTTATACTCTAGTGCTCAATGCATTAAATCATGAAGATATTCCATATGTTAATCTTGTTAGTCAGTCATATAAGAATGATAAGGTGTCAAAAAATAAATATGAAATGGGTCTAAAATCTGATTGCTATTAAGAACTCAAGTTACCAAATAGGTTTTCCACAAAAATGGGTCATGACGTATCAAGAAATGATGGAAAAATCCAAGAGAATGAGACATATGCAATGTTGCCCGATAATTACTATCACGGACAACCAACAAGTGAGGAATCTTTGACATATTCACAACATAATTTTCATGGCTCTTTTCAGATTGAGAAAGGTTCACATGATGAAGACATAGATGGTAATATTCTATGTTGGTTGGATATTCCACTTGAACAAAGTAGATTGAACAAGAGGTTAAAAGAATTGGGTATTCCTATCCCATTATCAGATTTTGCATGTGCTGGGTCTTTTTCTTGCTGAATCACAAAACAAATTAAAAATTAATCAACTCTATAACTCCCAACCATTGATTCTAGCAAGACAAAGCCTAATTGATGAGGATTGGATAATATCCTCCTTCTTCTTTGAGCTCCACATCACTCAGGCGGGTATTTCCTTATCTGCACATATATGATTCCTTTGTGACAAAGACAAGCTTGCAGATATATAACTGTGGAATAGTTTTCATACCCTTAGGTAACAAAGACCTCAATACTTTATCAAATTTATATGCAATATTTGCTTGCAGAGAGTAAGTCTGAAAACCATAGCAATCTTAATTTCTAACAACATGAAAAGGAAATGGTGTTTCAATTATGATTTGATGTATGGATCTCTGTAACATCTCAAATCTTGCATAGACCAGTGCCTTATCCTATGGGAAACAAAGTCAACATATACTTGCAAAAGAGATTATGAACAAAGGAAAACAACTTTGTCTGATGTGTTGATATGCCTTACATAAAACAAACTATATCAATCAATTTCTTCTAATTAATCCACTTGTGTGTTTAAATATGCAACTTTTCTACTCAAATAATTTAACCCTCTCCTTGAAAGAGACCTTGGAATAGACAGTACATAAACAACATCCACTAGAAAGACAAGATTGGAAATACCCTTGATACTCCAACTCATACAAATTTGAAAAAAAATTCTAAATCATAGTTATTCCTTGAATAACTATATTGTTGATCAACAAAAGACAAAAGTAAAACACCCTTGATGCCCTAGTTTATATGATTTTAGAAAAAAATGGAGACAACTTGATGTGATAAACAACAGTGCTGAGATTCATTCATAAAGCTTAAATGATGTTCTTCTTAGAAGCAAAAAGAAATCAGAACACTTTTTATGCAAAGAAGAGAGAAATGTTTTACAGAAGAAACCAATACTGGAATCCTGCTCTGAAAATTCTGGCAAAGAGAGGCAGAACTCAGTCTAAAACCCCCAAAGCAGAGCAAAAGACAAGGACAACAACAAACCTCAAAATTAAGAAAAGAAGAGAATATATAGAAGAGAAGAAACCCTAAAAACTATGTCTGGTAAACACCTGTCCTTCTCTTGTAAATATGATCTCACTTGCCTTCTCTCTCCTCTAAAAACTGAACTCACTTTGTCAAAAATCTAACTCTTCTCTCCATCGGTGGTTTCAAAATCAAATCATATTTTCCCTTCCAAATTCTGTTAAATATGATATTTACCTTTTTAATAGTTTGATCTTATCCTTTGTAAATCCCCTTTATTCTTCCACTGAAGTGCTTTCAAATCTGATTTCATTTGCTGAGAAATATCTAATTTAATTCTTTGTTCAAAAACCTCTGGGAAAGCTTCTCTGATAAGTTTTGCAAATAAAACATGTTTGCATTTTGTCTCATTCTTCACTGCAAATCTGATTTCATTCTTTGAAAAATCCCTCAGAATCTGATTTCAAAATCTAATTTCATTTTGAGAACATAATGACAGGACTTTGTGACCGGTTTGATCAACAGATGATAGGTTTTCACCGGGTACTGGGGTACCGGCCAACTTCGCCTGTAAAGGTTTTTTGGAGAATAAATTCTCTAGGCCTTCAAGCACCTGAGTGTCGGGTCTCGACGGTGCGGGGAGCTAAGTTGGGAAAGTTACTATTTTGTTCGAGGGGATAGCTGGTTTTACTCATCTTCTTCAGGGATTTTAGAGACAGGGAAGGGGTTTCCTCCAAGCATGTTAAGATTACCAAATAAACAGAAAAATATAGACCGGGGTTAGAGTTGTTACTTCTGCTTATAGTTATGCAGCATATTAACAACATCAACAATGCTCCAAAGAACTAAACTAAATACTGAACACATACAGAACCTGTGATTCATACATATTCAATAGCAAGAGGAAGAAATGAGATCATTAATCTTAACCAATCATCAGAGCAAAGGATATTAGAAACATATAGCAGAAAAGATATCGCTAAGTTGGAGATCAGAACATCAACAACATCATTGCCAGAAAGTGTTCTTCCTTCTTCATTAACAAAGTGTTCCAGCATCACTGGTGTGTACATCCATGGCTCCAAGGGAGCATCTAAGTACTAAGAACTACTAAGCATTGAGCTCCTACAATGACTGGAAATGAAATGCTAATAGTATTGGACAACAAAATCATCAATTTCGCCGACCCTTGTTATGAGGTCAGACCTCTTATTTATACACAAAACTTTCCCTAAAGTTAACCTAATCTAGTTGTACTCTCAACATTTAAAATAGAATATCCAGTGGATGGTACTACCTGCACCACTTACAATCACCTTGAAAAGAGAAGAGAATTGACAAGACAGAGGAAGAAGACAAGAATCTAGAAGAATCGACATATAAGAGAGTGTCAGGGTATTAAAAGAAGAAATATGATCTTCCCAGAGTCTGAGGAAACATGCCTCATCAATGCAAAATGTTGTTCACTATCTTCGATGCACCAGGTAGTTAATGCTGGAGTGGCGCCTTGGGAGAATCACCTGTCAAAGCTATCCTTCTATCTAACACATGTTATCAAGATCACCTACCTGTTGACCCCTTTATTAACTGCTTGATACTAAAAGGTTCGCTTCGGGGAACCTGGACATGGGTCATTGCAAAAGAATACAAAACTTTGGACCCAGAATTCTGGGGTCCAGGAGCTTACGCTCAAAGAATAAAGAATTTTGCAAAATTGATACCTTGCAAGTGACAATCTCCGGAGTCTACAGAATTTTATTGTGCCTTGTATGTTTTGAAAGCCTCCAAGATCTGGGGAATTCCCTCTTCATTGATGTCCTTGATGCACACCAGGCGGTACTTGGCCGCCTCCATCTGCTTGCCCAAATCTGGGGCGTTCCCTTTGAATTCTGGGACCATTTTTGCTGCATCATGGGCCCGGAGCATCATGTAGGATAAACGTGACATTCTTGCTCTGTCCATTTCTCCTAGGGACTGATATCATGACTCCATTAGCTCATCAAATTTTCCTACAACATATTCCTTCAGAGTACACATATCTATACTAAAGGGATTGACTCCCGAAACCCTTATAACAAATGCCTTATATAAAGTTAAAGAATATTCTACCTCCAGGATTTTGTTTTTCAGGGCTCCTACTAGTTTCTTTCTAATCTCCAATTTGAGATCAAGTCTAGAGTGCTGGACCCGAATAAAATTGAAAGACTCCTCCCCCAAAATTCCCATCTCTGTGATAGGTTCTTCTCCAAGGTTCATGAGCTCTCCCAGCTCGCTCATCCAAGCCTCATACTGTTCGGCTTGTCCCTCCCATATGGAAATGGTATTATTGACTTGGTGCAAGATGTTATTCACCATGTACAGGTCTGGGAGTGTTGTTGTTAGGAAATGCTGGACATTTCCTACCTGTTCGGCCACCCAGTCATCGACCGCCTGTGCTTTCTTTTTCATGTTTCTAAGCACATCCATATCACCCTATAGGAGCGGTGCTCTGGATCAAGAAGCTTCCGGAGTGATGGAAGTTAATGGCTATTCCAATTCTGTCAAAAGCCTGAGGATATTTGCACTCTTTTATTTTTCCTCTAATTTTTGGGCTTGCTTGTCATAACGAGCCTCAATTGTCTGGCAGGCCTCTTTTAGTAGGTCCAGTTTGCCCTACTTATCTCTCTTCCCCAGAGCTACCTCCATGACCATATATTTGAAAGTACTTACCATTGCTTCCTCTTTGTCTAGGAGAGTTTTCAAGATGATCGTGACTGTATTTCCGCTCGGACCAGTCTAAATGGAGTGGAGGGTCTAGGCCTTCTTCGTCTTGGGGGCACTTTGAGTTTGCGCCATCATCTCAGCCAGGGAGAGATGGGATTTTTCCACTGTCGGAGCCTTTCTCTTTCTTGATTCCACCAACCATTATGGTGGTGGGGGCAGTCTTGTTGCTAAGGCTTGATCCTATGAGTCTTCTTCGGGGTTTGGTTGTTCACCCCTGACGTTTGTGGTTTCCTCAGACTCTTTTTTTGTATTCTTGGGACCACATGCATCATCCACCTTAGTGGTATCAATGTCTTCTGCCTCGGTGCTCGCACCCTTAGCAGCATCTGTGGAATCAAAATTTGTATCTTTGGGGTTCTTCCCCTCATCCTATTGTTGCTATTATTCTTCTTCAGCATCATCTGTCGGGACGTTCTCCTCCGTTGGCGTGTTCTCCGAAGGTAGCAGAGGCCTCTGACCGATACTTGGTTTTTGGGCCACTAAGACTACCTCTCCAAATGTTACCCTTCCCTAGGTAGGTGGAGGCATCTAGACCATGGCGGCTGAGGTTACGGTTGTTCCCATAGGTCCAGTTCCCTCAGCCAAAGCCGGCTGCTCGTCCTGCACTTTCCTCTCTTCTCTTGTTTCAGTCTCAGGGACCTTTATTTCTTGGACATCATAGATGTCTACCTATTCTGGATCTTTCTCTTCTTCCACCCAGACTTCCTGCTCCATGGAAAATTCTTTTTCCGATATCTCCCCTTCAATGGGGATTATTACCTCTTCTTGGGCGGCGATCTCTTCTACCGCTTTCCCTATGTCCGTTTGTAAATTTACAAGTTCATCTATCCCAAATAGGTCATCAAAATCATCATGCAGAGGGGAGGTCTCTGGGGGATTCTCTGGTTTGGGGCAGTCTAGGATAATTTGTACTTTGGGGATGTCGGCCATCCTAAGATATGTTTCTGCCTTTGGCTGAGGAACATTTGACTTTTTCTTCTTCCTGCTTGTTACCAATGGGGGCCTGATATCCAAAATAGTAGCTTTCTCATCCACTGCTCCCACCCTTGTAACCCAAACCATAACTTCTACTAGTGAGGGGGAACCGAAAGGGAGGGTAGGTTCTACTAGAGCAACCAGGATTCTAAATCGGGTGCTTAAGGTTTCCTTCATCTGGTGGGATGCGGCCAGGTAAAGATGCACTTGTTTCGCAATGGGAACTGTAACTATAGATAAAATTTGGGCCACGGTACCCATTTTTCTTGTCCCCCAATCCTCACCTACACAGAGGTTCTGGCCCCAAAAGCGGGTCCCTGCAAAAGCGGGCCAACTCTTCTAGTGCTCTTCGGACATACCTTCTAAAAATACGCATGACTGCGTTCGACCACATCATGGGTATTGTCCTTAATGGCCAGGATTTCCAGGGTGTCCCATTCCACTGGAGGGAGAGTCATTTTGTCTACTCTCTTAGCCTTGTATTGTGGGTCTTCCATGGACCTGGTGTTTGAAAATTCCTTTGGAAAGGTCTGAAGCTTGAGACGCTTCATCATACCTTACGTTATTCTGACAAAATTCCTATTCCAGACTTCAAAATCGTCTTGGTAATCTACCTAGAAATCCTCCATGTGAGGCTTATGGGGGTCTTGCACCCGGGGCAGTGTTGATGCTATCTTATCTAGCGGATCAAAAAATTTCTGCTCCAAGTAAAATTCTGCCAGCCCCAAACATTTAAGTTCACCATCGGCCTCCTTTTCCGTTGTAAGGCTGCATGTATAGTTACCGCAAGTGATTAGGAATGTAATGTTGGTGACCTTATTCAATGCAAAGAAGGCATGCAGCTCTAGGATCAGTCGACAATATTCCAATAGAATGATCCTATCCCCATAATGTTTGGGCAATAGGTAGGGTTTCCTGGAGAAGCTGGTCACTCGAATGTAGGAGTGTTGTTGATACTGGATGAAGTAATGGCCATAATTACTGAACAAAGTCATTGCCTCTTTTGAAAGATGGTATCTGGCATCCTGAGTGGGTGTAAGAATATTGTAGTAAATGAAGGCATCATTTACTCTGCAAAAACTGGGAAAACTAGCCTCCCATTGTATTTGTGGGAAATAATCCCATGGGGCATTCTGGCCTTTGCCAGTCCTGAGCTTGCCTACTATGAGTAAACCCCAGGTGATGGGTCATTGTTGTGATAATACCCATAAGACATATGAAGTCATGTAAAATTTGGAGCTTTAGGTGACCCAGACAAGCTGGGCGTCCATATGATTGGCAATGATAGTGGCCCAATCAAAAGTTTTTCCAGTGGAGGCGATGCCAAACAAGAAGTAATACATCCATGCCAAGAATTCCCATGCATGGGGCTCTCTAAAGACCCTACATAATGTGATGATCCCCATATATATGCTTTCTTTGAATTCTATTCTAGGGATCTCCAACTTCATCTTTTTGTAGTCTTTTCTCAGAGTCTTGAGCCAGTTGTTGTTGAGGTATTACTGGGCCAGTGAAGGAAGCTTCTCAAATTCATTTAATGCAAGAGCCTAGGTGATAACAACTGCTTTGGAAAACTGGGAGATCCCTATCCCTGAAGCAAAAGTTGCAGCGTCCAGAGACACCAAGGGCGTCGGGTAGCCCGACAAAATTGTAGCAGAAAGAACAACAGCCCAAATGGCTGTGTTATAGTGTTCTGCCAGTGTGAGAATGAGCTATAGTGCTTGCACTGAGCAAGGGAAGCAGGTGGCCTTAAGGATTCTGGAGGCAGCCACATTGAGTGCCATCTGATCTCTGGCCTTGCACTGAATGAACATTATTTTTACTAAGGCTTGCATTTTGGCCCATGCTCTGACACTTGTGTCGGTGATCAATTATAGCTTGGAATCAACCTTGGATCCCATAATAGCCTCTCCCTTCAGATATTTCATTGTCAATGGGAGCTTTTCTAAGGCCTTCTCGGCCTTTGTCCTGATGGCTGCTCTTGTTGAAGTAGTGGGGAGTTCCGGGCTCCTGGGTGGAGAAGATGCTTCAGACATGATTGATTGGTGAATTTATCGAAAACCTGCAAGACCGAACAACTTTCAATATAGACAAAAATTTAGGATTCCAAAGATTTCATCACCGCCTCATATATGTTCCTTGAAAGGTGTTATTTTGCATCAAACCCCACAATATATATACATTAAATGAAGTGACTTGGAATTTGATCTATGCCTAGAGATTCTGGGGATTCTAACTCATGTGATGAATGAAATGTAGGTCAAAGTGGAACTTGGGACCCAGAGTCTGGAAAAATGACCGTTATCGACATGATCGATAATTAGCCTTACTAGGTTGACATGGGGGCATCACATGGCCATGCAATAAAGGGAGAAATGGCATTGAATATGAAAACTATCCAAACACGTGAGGGAATGAATGCCACTTGGGCTGGTTTTGGATTCTCGTGTGTGGGAGAATTAAACCTGCCATTAAGACTGATCACGGAGATGAAGAAGGAAAGAGAAAACCTGCAAAATTGACCAGGCGAGGTGCCAAGTTTGAGTTTGCAGACACCAGGAGGGAGAGCTTGATAAATTGGATAAACACGAAAGGGCATGGTGAGTTTGCCACCAAACAATGGAATATACAGAACTTTACAAAATATACATGCAAAAACAAACTAAGACACTTATACATAGAGGGCCGGAGCACGACTCACAGGTCGACCCAAAAACAAACCTATTTACATCCAAACATAGAATTTACAAAATTTACAAGAAATATACAAGAGTTACACTAGTTTACAACTGTACAGAAGGTGGATGACCCTTTGGGAGAGTCATCCCACCAACGGGAGGCGATGCCAAGAACAAAATAGGAAAATGAAGAAAAAAAATAGAGCAAAAGAAAAACTAGAATCGAAACCAAAGAGTGAGAAGGAAGAACCGGAAGGGCCTACCTTAAAATACAAGGAATGCGGGAGAACAAGGACGGGAGGCACCCCGCAACTGATTAGCTTTGAAAATACCCCGAACACATGACTTCCAATCACCGTTAAGCATTGTTAAGCTATGAGAATGAATCACACTTACTCGCTGCTAAATCACCTTGAATTTCTCTAGGTAATTTGTTCGCGATAAATGTAACAATGACTGGTAAAACCTATTTATAACCTTAGGGTTAAAACACATCCTGCATTTTTCTTTCGCAAACCCTGAGAAAGGAAAACCCCCAAACTCTGGGCTTGGGGATTCCATGCAACCGCATCCTCTAATAAAAGAGGGAATAGTAATAGAGAATCTCAAAGTCTAAAATTCGGCTGGAACAAAGAAAACAGAACACTTCGGGACTGGGTCTCGGAGGAAGAGAAACCAAAAGGGAAAGGAAACAATGACCCCACGACAGCAAAGGCTAGAGCAAACAAAAGGAAAAGAAACAAGGAAAAAAGCAAAAAAAGGGACCCAACATTTTTCCCACAAAATGTAGGGACGGGTATGTATAGCATAACAAATGGTGACTTGCTTGGGTGAATGCCTTAGCGCATTTGAGAACCTCAGAATCTCTAGTTAGCAAAACTGGAACTCAGCTTTACCTGGAACATTCTGCGTACAAGGCGTGAGGTGTCTGAGAAAATCTGGCTCATTATTGATTTAATCCTTTGATCCTTCATTGGTTGTGAGGTGTGTGCTTTGAAAGAAAATCAAGCCAATGATTTCTGAGAGAAGTAGAGAGGAGGCACTAAATATATTGAACCAAAATCATTATATCTTGCTTGGTCCCTCGGATGCTAGAATTCTCTATTCTTCAATTCTTTATTTCTCTTTTGTTTTCAAAGATGGGAAGGCGGTACTTCTTTCACCGTGGACCTTAAGCTTAGCTAATTTTTATAGTGGTACTTCTTTCACCTTTCCATATGTGTTAATTTTGATGAATAGGGGTGACATTTCAAACCTGGGAAATGTTTTATGATTTTCAGACTTGGCCAACCATTAGTGCAACCGATCTGCTCTCAAGGATCATGCGATTAATTACTTCTTAGATTTTTAGTTAACCAATGTCAAGACTTTTAAGACATCAATCAGGTGAAGATTACCCATAACCTTTTAACATACTCAAAAAATAACTCCGAAGTGTGGAAAATTCCACCATGCTAATGATAGATTTCAGACTAATCAAAATGCATAAGGTACCATTCCAAGGACTATATGTCATGTGAAGCATACCTATCTACATGAAGAGGGCAACACGCTGGGAAATCAGAAAACAAGATGCAAAGCAAAAGAAAACCAAAGACAAAAACAAAAGAAAGAAGGTGGTCCCAGAGGACAAAGAATAGACTATTTACAGGGGCAAGGCACTCCCAAGGAGCACTGAGAGAATATATTTACAAGGTAGGAAAAACCTTTACATAAAATATAATTTTGAGCAAACTTACCAGCCACCTCATTCAAAGTAGTGTTTGAGGAACTGCCCATTAATGGGCAATGGAACAACTTCTCCGGTCATGGTATTGAGGCGATAAGTATTTGCCCCATAGATCTCAGAAATCAGATATGGTCCGAGCCAGAACCTTTGAAACTTGGTGTGCTTTCCTTTCTTCTCCCAGGTCTTGTCCCACAGAAGGACCAGGTCTGAAATCCAAAAGGATTTATATTGGGCTCTCTGGTCAAACCATCTTTTAACAACTTCTTGATGATGTACAAAATGTTTTAGTTCCTCATCTCTTTGTTCCTCCATTTTCACCAGGTTCAGGAGCCAGACTTCCACAATGTTGTCCCGGTTGTTAGATTCCTGCATAAAATATAAAACTGAGATTTGTAAGTTGATAGGGAACACAGGATTCTGGCCGTAAACCAGGTGAAATGGGGAAGTCCCCAAGGCTGCCTTGATTCTGACACGGTCCGCCCATAAAGTGAACCTAAGCTTTTGGTGCCAGTCCTAGGGATTTCATTCTAACAAGTGTTTGATCACCTCTAGCAGATATTTATTGGTAGATTTAGCCACACCATTACCCTGGGGATAATAGTTGTTGAAGAACTTCAAGGTGATTTTCCTCTCATAGGTCGATTCAAGTAATTGTGCTGAAGAAAACTCTGGACCATTGTCACACACTATAGTGAAAAGCATTCCAAATCTGGTGACTATGTTTTCTTCTAGGAATTTAATAAATACATCTACCGTGTTGTTTTTATAAGGAATTTCTTCAGACCATCGGGTACAGTAATTGGTCGCAATAAAAATATACTGGTGGTTGGTAGATGAGTTGGGATTTATTTCCCTAATAAAATCAAATGCCCATTGGACAAAGGGTCAAACTTCAAAGACCGGCTGCAAAGGCATGGTCGGGTTTTGCTCATAATGGGTTGCGGTTTGGCAAGTGTGGCACTTCCTCACGTGAGTGTAGATGTCTTTAAAGATGAGGGGCTAATAGTATCCAGCCCAGAGAATCTGGTGGGCAGTGGCATTAGCTAAGCCATGCCTAGTTCCAAACTTCCCATGAAATTATTCTATCATTTTAGCAGCTTGATCTCTATCTATGCACCGGAGGTAAACTCCCTCGTAGTTCCTATGAAAAAGCATTCTATTTTTTATCATGAAGTGTGCACTTTTCAATTACAGGGTGCGATGCATGTTTGGGGGAAGCCCCTCCGGGAATTTTTTGTTGAGTAATAGGTATACCAGGTTGGTATACCACGGTTCTTGGGTGATGGACTTCACTGTGTAAGTTTGACATTCAACGCTTGGAGTTACTTCTGCCATCACTCTACATAGTCCCTGGCCTTGGACTATCTTCATTAGTTGCATTTCTAGATCATATTCTAGGAGGATGGCCATCCATTTCCCCCAGTGTTCACCCAGTTCACTTTGTAGAAGTAAAGATTTCACAGCCTGGTCTAGAATGATAGCATGCACTTTGCTCTAGAGAATATAATGTTGGAATTTGCCCGAACTAGAGCAAAAGTCTTCTTTTCCAAAGGTGACTATCAGAATTTGGCGTTCTTGAAGGGGGAGCTGATAAAAGCGATGGGTCTTTCCTCCCCTTCAACCTTCTAGGTTAGGACTACAGCTGTAGAGTGCAGTGAAGCAAAGGAGTATATGTGGAATGGGAGAGAATAGTCCATACTTGCCATGACTGGTGCCTCCACTATGGTCTAATTGATCTAAGAAAACACTCGCTTTTCCTCGTGGCTCCACTCAATCTTGGTATCTTACTTCATCATGTCATTGAGTGGCTTAACTATCTCGGCAAATCAAGTTATGAACCTCTAGACAAAGTTTATCTTTTTCAAGAAAGATATCATTTCTTTCTTACTGTCGGGCATCTATAAATTCAGTAGTGCTTGAACTCTCTCAGGGTCAATGGATATCCCCTTCTTAGAGACTATATGTCTGAGCAGTTTCCCTTCAATGAACTTGAATATGCATTTATTGGGGTTGAGGGAAATTCCATACTGGCAACATCACTCACAAATCTAGGCGAGGTGGGTGGAATGATCACGCCTGTCCTAGGAGAAGACTGTCAAATCATCCATATAGATGATTATGCATTTTTTGACTAGGCCCTTGAATGCAATGTCCATGGCCTTTCAAAATGTGGCCCGTGCATTGATCAGGCCAAAGGGCATTCTCCTATATGAAAACATTCTCCACTTGGTGGTGAATGTCATTTTATCTCTATCTTCTAACTTAACCATAACCTGGTTATATCTGGAGTACCCATCAAGGAAGGACATCATTTGGGAACCATTAACAATTTGTAGTACCTCATCCAGCGAGGGGAGAGGGTGATTGTCTTTCTTAGATGCCTTGTTCAAATTGCAAAAATGCACACATAGATAGATCTCACCATTCTTCTTGTGCATGGGAATGAGGTTGGCAACCCAAGTTATGTGCCGGATAGGAAAGATAATTTGGGTTGATAGCAGTTTCTGAACCTCCTGATAAATTAGAGGTTCAATCAATGGGTTTACCGACCTCTACTTTTGTCGGAAGGGCTTAGCATCTGGTTTCAATGGGATAGTATGAGTCATGATGGATGTGTCATAGGTTTTCAAATCCTCATACCCCCATGAAATAACGTCAATGTATTCTCAGAGAACCATGAGAATCTTCTCCTTCTCCTCTGGGGAGCAGGAGGTGGCAATGTGTACCAATTTTTCTTCGTCGGCCTTGCCGATGTTAAATTTTTCAAAATTTCCTCCCTTAGAGGAGGATGATATATTTTCTCGGCCCTAGGGGTCTGAATCAAAGATGTTTTCAAGAGCTACCATCCCCTTGGGGATGGTGTTGGATGGTAGGTCTATGATCCTGTCATCTTTTTCACCCTGCCTGGTATCGTCATGATCTCTTTCTTCCACTATTGATACTCGAAGACCTTAATGTTGGCCATGAAGGCCAGAATATGTTGGTCATCCTCAAAAATATGAAAGTGGGTGATATTGTCTAGGATGGACGGGGTGGGGACCATTTCAACTAAAAATTTCTGGAGCCGGGAACCAACCATCGACTCTAGGGTGCTGGCAGACACAACAAGGGAATCCAAAATATAGTTACATTTCCAAGGAATAAGCTCGATGCCAAAAGAATCAAAGTCTTTGATTAGGCTCCATGCCCAATTGTGGTATGTATCCAGCCTTTTTTTGTGACACGTGTATTGGCTCTGAACCTGCTTTACTATCAGCTCTGAATCACCCAGTGCCTGGAGGCGGGTGATCCCTTTTCTCAATGCAGATAGGAGTCCAAGGACCAAGGCCTCATACTCCATAACATTATTGGTGTAATTGAACTGCAACATGTAGGATGCGAGGAAGGATTTCCCTTGTGAACTAATTAGTTCCACTTTGGCCCCGCAACCTTGTTTACACCGGGATCCATCAAACTTCAAGGTCCACAAGTCATTGTTCATTTTCTGGGGCTGGGAAGGTGAAGTGGCATTTGGATTGATTTTGGGAGGGTTGGGAGGTGATTCCTTGGGCTCTGAAGGTCCATGGGTGAGGTTTTTCTCTAAAAAAACCTTTTTTTTGGATTCCTGGGCAAGTGACACCTTAGGTGTACCGCTGGATGGATTACTTGGTCTAGGTGAATCGGCTTTGCATTCTTTCTCTTGGAGGGCATTGATATGGCAGGTAGAAGTGGCAATGAAGGGCTCACACTCTAGTTCAGAGTGTTTCTAGTAATATACCTGGCACCAAGTGTCAGATAAGAGAGTGGGTGTGTTACCTTGTAAGTTTACCTCACCCTTCAATTTCTTGTCCAGGTCCTGAATTCTCTAAGAGACTATGTGATCCTCCCCGGGAGTGAAATCAAAGGTCAAGATTTCTAGGGTCGGTACACCCCAGGGGAAGATTCATAGAAAAGGACTTCATTTACCCTCCCAAATTTGGTGAGGGCCTGCTTCATTTTGGGTTCACTCTCCACCCAAATTTGGTTTGATACCCCTTTCCAGGGGAGCCACAAGTGGGAGAAGTCCATGGAGAAATACCCGTTAAGGGCCTTAGACCAATTTCAACTTAGCAACACACCATAGGTTTTGGGGATGTCCACCACTTGGATGTCTATTGTGCTCAATATTCGGGGGTCTTGGATGAGCCGAATCTAGACATTTTTGCACTTACCTACCATTTTTATGACAGTTTTGTCCAATTAGACTACTGCGCCTTTGGATGGAGTGGCACTGAGTCTGAGCTTTTGGCATATGGATAAGTGTGATAGTCTTTGGCAGATGACTGACGACTTCCAGGTTTCCCAGGAGCTTTAGAAGAGACTTCTTCTGCTTGGGACAATTCAGAAAAACCTCCATCAAAGTCATGGAGGTGGTGGTGTTCTCTAACACCTTAGTGGTGTCAAACCGTCCCCCCGGGTAAATTTGACTTCCCCGGGCTGGGTCCTTGGCTTGGTTAGAGCTAGGTCCTTTTGGAGGGAAGGAGTGATCATATGTATTATCCTAGGGAGGGGTATCTTTAGGAGGTGTGGGCGTGTAGATCGACCCTTTACCAGCCTGACTCTAAGTGTTGTAGGGAGTCTAAGGGCTAGTGAAGGCATTGGCCTCAAAGGATGGGATAGATTCATCGAAGAACCCCTGCAATTCAGGCTCTTCTTTGTCCATCTCAAAGATGACAATCTCACATGTGAAGGCACTATGAGTAGGCTCTAATGTGGATGACTATGGGGAAGTAAGATTGATATATTGTTGTTTGTCCAACTGGGAGATCATGATGATCTTTTCCAGTGTGGCGTAGTTCAGCTTAGAGTGGGAGTCAGTGTCGTACAATCTACACCAATTGGTCAGGGGGTGGAATTTTGCAAGGTGTGCAAAATGACTGGTTCCAGCACCACCCTGAGTGGTGTTTTGGTTCAGAGGAGGACCTCCAGTATTTGCATTATTGTTCCAATGTTGTTGATTGGGTCGAGGCCCGTTATTGTAGTTTCGACCTCTAAAATTGTTATTTTGTTGTCCAGAGAAAACATTCCCTCTCTAGGAATTGACGTTGTGAGGCGTAGAAGGCCCCACCTTTGGCTATCCCATGTCCATAGTCAGGGAGGACACCAATCACTGGAGGGATTCAACCTCGGCGGACAACTGGGTAGTTGTGTCACAATGTGACAGTTGTTGTGATGAATTCCTAGGGAAAGCGTCAGTAGCTCCCAGAGTCAAGAATGAAAATCCTCCAGTCATAGATGACTGGAAGAAAGGTACTCCATAGGGTTGTGTCAATTTTTATTGCGTTTTCTACGGTGGGTTCCAGGGATTATATTCCAGACCTGACATAATCTGTGTTTGTAATGGATATACATACCGGGCTTGCTGGTCTATTGGCGGTGGGCCCATGGCCATCATTGGGGAACCCATTGCCAGATTAGGTTTGTATCCCCTAGCGTAAGGAGTTTCGTCAGGTATCATGTTCAAAAGGAAGGTTTTGTCCAATCCCGCCAGGAGATTTGCTCAAACTACGGGACAACTCTAGGGCTAGGTTGTAAACCTTCACCAAAGTATCCTGGTCGTTTGTGGTGATGGTTCTCCAGAGGAGAGTGGAAATGAAAGGGTCCATAGAATTTAGGTATGTTTGGATGTTCATGTCCGTGGATGGGATGAAGGGGCCCATGTACCACTTCAAGGCATGTTGGAACCAATGGTTGAATGTGGTGAGTGGTTCATTCAGTTCCTTCCTAATGGAGATAAACTGGTTGTGGGACCATGTTGGGTCCACATGTACATGGAAGGCTGCCAGGAAGGCATCTTCCATATCCTTCCAATTGTTGATGAATTTGGCTGGAAAGTTGAGGTACCAGTTTAACTTGTTCTGTCCTAAGGATAGAGGGAACATTCAGGTTACAACATCTTGATGTTGTATCCGGTGTCGGTTCATGGCATCCTTATAGGCCTGGTGATATTCTTCTATGGTTTGTGGGCCTAGATGCTCATATCTAGGGAAAATCTTCTCCACATGTAGAGGAAGATTGTTGGTTGCACTAGGGAACTGCCCTATCGGGAACCTGGTGTTACCAAAGTAGGTAGCCATTAGGGGTGTTTGATTTTGGCTAGACTGAGCGCTAGTCCCTGGGGATATCTGGGAAACTTGGGTATTCCGAGGTGTGATGAAGCCCCAGATAAAGTTGGTTGGTTGCTTGGCTTGTGGGGTCCTTTTATTTCGAGCAAGAGGCTCGAGTTCAACAAACTTCCCAAGATTCGGGGCTGATCTAAGGATTATTTCAAAATGTAAGGGCTAAAAAGACCCTATCCTGCTAAAAGCTTGATTCCTAAAACTATGGCTTCGGGAACCCTTGGGTGGTGTAAAATCAAGATCTTCTGAAGGGGACGAGCTCATACCCTCCTTCTAGTGCCAATTTCTATTGATGGGACTTTGTGACCAGTTTTATCAACAGATGATAAGTTGTCACCAGGTACTGGGGTACCAGCCAACTTTGCTTGTAAAGGTTTTTTAGAGAATAAATTCTTTGGGCCTTCAAGCACCTGAGTGTTAGGTCTCAACGGTGTGGGGAGCTAAGTTGCGCAAGTTACTATTTTGTTTGGGGGGATAGCTGGTTTTACTCATCTTCTTCGGGGATTTTGGAGATGGGGAAGGGGTTTCCTACAAGCATGTTAAGCTTACCATATAAACAACAAAAGATAGACCGGGGTTAGAGTTGTTGCTTCTACTTATAGTTATGCAACATATTTCCAAAACAATGCTCCAAAGAACTAAACTAAATATTGAACACATACAGAACCTGTGATTCATACATCTTCAATAGCAAGAGGAAGAAATGAGATCATTAAAATAAACCAATCATCAAAGCAAAGGACATTAGAAACATACAACACAAAATAAATCGGTAACTTGGAGATCAGAACATCAACAACATCATTTCCAGAAAGTGTTCCTCTTTCTTCATTAACAAAGTGTTCCAGCATCACTGGTGTGTACATCCATGGCTCCAAGCGAGCATCTAAGTACTAAGAAATACTGAGCATTGAGCTCCTGTAATTACTAGAAATGAAATGCTAATAGTATTGGATAGCAACATCATCAATTTCATCGACCCTTGTTATGAGGTCGGATCTCTTATTTATACACATAACTTGCCCTAAAGATAACCTAATCTAATTGTACACTCAACATTTAAAATACAATATCTAGTGGTTAGTACTACCTACATCACTTACAATCACCTTGAAAAGAGCAGAGGTCTAACAAGACAGAGGAAGAAGACAAGAAATCTAGAAGAATCAGCATAGAAGAGAGTTTCGGGGTATTAACATAAGAAATCTAATCTTCCTAGAGTCCGAGGCAACATGCCTCATCAATGCAAAATGAGACTCATTGTCTTTGATGCACCAGGTAGTTAACGTTGGAGCGCCACCTCAGGAGAATCACCTGTCAGAGATATCCTTTTGTCTAACATATCTTATCGGGATCACTTACCTGTTGGCCCCTTTATTAACTACTTGATACTGACCGGTCGGCTCCGGGGAACCTGAACATGGGTCATTGCAAAAGAATAAAAAACTTTACACTCAAAATTTTGGGGTCCGGGAGCTTACACTCGAAGAATAAAGAATTTTTCAAAATTGAAACCTTGCTGGTGAGAATCTCTGGAGTCTGGAGAATTTTATTGTGCCTTGTCATCGAGGTCCTTGATGCATGCCAGGTGGTACTTGGCCACCTCCATCTGCTCGCCCAAGAGTTGGGGAATTCCCTCTTCATCGAGGTCCTTGATGCATGCCAGGCGGTACTTGGCCACCTCCATCTACTCGCCCAAATCTGGGGTGTTCCCTTTGAATTATGTGGCCATTTTTGCTGCATCATGGGCCTGGAGCATCATGTGAGATAAATGTGACATTCTTGCTCCATCCATTTCTCCTGGGGATTGATATCGTGACTCCATTAGCTCAAGAAATTTCCCTACAACATATTCCTTTGGAGTACACGTATCTATACTAAAGGGATCGACTCTCGAAACCCTTGTAACAAATGCCTTATATAAATTTAAAGAATATTCTACCTCTGGTACTTTGTCTTTTAGGGCTCCTACCAGTTGCTTGCTAGTATCCAATTTGAGATCAAATCTGGAGTGCTAGACTTGGATAAAATCAAAAGACTCCTCCCCCAAAATTCTCATCTCCGTAACAGGTTCTTCTCCAAGGTTCATGAGCTCTCCCAGCTCGCTCATCCAAGCCTCATACTGTTTAGCTTCTCCCTCCCATATAGAAATGGTATTCTTGACTTGGTGCAAGATGTTATTCCCCGTGTGCAGGTCTGGGAGTGTTGTTGTTAGGAAATTTCATACATTTCCTACCTGTTCATCCACCTAGTCATCGACTACCTACACTTTATTTTTCATATTTCTAAGTGCATCCATATCACCCTATGGGAGCGGTGCTCCAGATGTAGAATCTTTCGGAGGGATGGCAGTTAATGGCTATGACAGTTCTATCAAAATCTCATTGAGATTTGCACTCTTTTATTTTTCCTCCTTTAATCTTTGGGCTTGCTTGTCATAATGGGCCTCAATTACCTAGCTGACCTCTTTTAGTAGGTCCAGTTCACCCTGCTTATCCCTCTTCCCCAGAGCTAACTTTGTGACCGTGTATTCGGCAGCACTTACCATTGCTTCCTCTTTGTCTGGGGGAGGTATTGCGATGATCACAACTGTATCTCTGCCCGGACCAGTCCAAATGGAGTGGAGGGTCCGGGCCTTCTTCGTCTTAGGGGCACTTTGAGATTGCGTCATCATCTCAACCGGAGAGAGATGGGATTTTGCCGCTATTGGGGACTTTCTCTTTCTTGATTCCACCAACCATTATGGTGGTGGGGGCGGTCTTATTGCTAAGGCCTGATCCTATGAGTCTTCTCTGGGGTTCGACTGTTCACCCTCGACGTTTGTGGTTCCCTCAGAATCTTTTTCTATATTCTCAGGACCACCTACATCATCCACCTTAGTGGTATCAATGTCTTTTGCCTCGGTGCTCCTGCCCTTAGCAATGTCTGTGGAATCAACATTTGTATCTTTGGGGTTCTTCCCCTCATCTTGTTGTTGTTGTTCTCTGACATCATCTGTCGGGACGTTCTCCTCCATTGGTGTGTTCTCTGGAGGTGGCAGAGGCGTCTGACTGATACTTGGTTGTTGGGCTGCTGAGACTACCTCGCCAAATGTTACCCTACCCTAGGTATGTGGAGGCATCTGGAGCATGGCGGCTGAGGTTACGGTTGTTCTCGTAGGTCCAGTTCACTCAGCCAAAGCTGGATGCTCGTCCTGCACTTGGCTTTCTTCTCTTATTTCAGTCTCGGGGACTTGTATTTATTGGACATCATAGATGTCTACCTATTCTGGCTCTTTCTCTTCTTCCGCCCGGACTTCCTGCTCCATGGAAACTTATTTTTATGGTATCTCCCCTTCAATGGGGATTATTACCTCTTCTTGGGCGGCGATCTCTTCTACCGCTTTCCCTATGTCCCCTTGTAAATTTACAAGTTCATCCGTCCCAAATAGGTCATCAAAATCATCATGCGTAGGGGAGGTCTCCAGGGGATTCTCTAGTTCAGGGGAGTCTAGGATAATTTGTACTTCAGGGATGTCGGGCATCTCGAGATCTATTTTTGCCTTTGGCTGGGGAACATTTGACTTTTTCTTCTTCCTCCTTGTTACCAATGGGGCCCGACATCCAAAATAGTGGCTTGCTCATCCACTGCTCCCGCCCCCATTACCTGGACCATAAGTTCTGCTAGTGAGGGGGAACCAGAAGGGAGGGCAGGTTCTGTTGGAGAAACCAGGATGCTAAATCGGGTGCTTAAGGTTTCCTTCATCTGGTGGGACATGGCCAGGTGAAGATGCACTTGTTCCGCAATGGGAACTGTAACTGTAGATAAAATTTGGGTTGGGGTACCCATTTTTATTTTCCCCCTATCCTTGCCTTGCATGGAGGTTCCTGCCCCAGAAGTGGATCCCTACAAAAGCAAGCCAACTCTTTGAGTGATCTTTGGACATACCTTCTGAAAATACGCATGACTGTGTTCGACCACATCATGGGTAATGTGCTCAATGGCCAGGCTTTCTGGGGTGTCACATTCCACTGGAGGGAGAGCCATTTTGTCTACTCCCTTAGCCTTGTATTGTGGGTCTTTCATGGACCCAGTGTTTGAAAAGTCCTTTGGGAAGGTTCTAAGCTTGAGACGCTTCATCATACCTTGCATCATTCTGATGAAATGCCTATTCTGGACTTCAAAATCATCTTGGCAATCTGCCTAGAAATCCTCTATGTGAGGTTTATGGGGGTCTTGCACCTGGGGCAGTGTCGATGCTATCTTATCTAGTGAATCAAAAAATTTCCACTCCAAGTAAAATTATGCCAGCCCCAAACATTTAAGTTCACTATCGGCCTCCTTTTTCACTACAAGGCTGCAGGTATATTTCCCGCAGGTGATTGGGAATGGAATTTTGGTGACCTTCTTCAATGCAAAGAAGCCGTGCAGCTCCAGGATCTATCGACAATATTCCAACAAAATGATCCTATCCCCATAATGTTTGGGCAATAGGTAGGGTTTCTCAGAGAAGTTGGTCACCCGAATGTAGGAGTCTTGTTGATACTAGATGAATTAATGGCCATAATTACTGACCAAAGTCATTGCCTATTTTGAAAGTTGGTATTTGGAATCCCGAGTAGGTGTAAGGATATTGTAGTAAATGAAGGCGTCATTTACTCTATAGAAACAAGGAAAAATGGCCTCCCATTATATTTGTGGGAAATAATCCCATGGGGCATTCTGGCCTTTGCCAGTCCTGAGCTCGCCAACTGTTAGTTAACCCTAGGTAATGGGTCATTGTTTCGCTAATGCCCATACAACATATGAAGTCATGTTAAATTTGGAGCTCTGGGTGACTCGGACAAGGTGGGCATCCACATTATTGGCAATGATAGTGGCCCAATCAAAAGTTTGTCCGGCAGAGGCGATGCCGAACAAGAAGTAATACATCCATGCCAAGAATTCCTGGGCATGGGGCTCTCTAAAGACCCTGCATAATGCAATGATCCCCATATGTATGCTTTCTTTGAATTCTATTTTGGGGATATCCAAATTCATATTTTTGTAGTCTCTTCTCAGAGTCTTGAGCCAGTTGTTGTTGAAGTATTTTTGGGCCAGTGACGGAAGCTTCTCAAATTCATTTAATGCAAGAGCCCAGGTGATAATAGCTACATTGGAAAACTAGGGGATCCCTAGCCTTGAAGCAAAATTTGAGGCATCTAGAGACACCAAGGGCATTGGGTAGCCTGACAAAACTGGAGCGGAAAGCACGACAGCCTGGATGGCTGTGTTATAGTGTTCTGCTAGTGTGAGAATGACCTTCGGAGCCTGCACTAAGCAAGGGAAGTAGGAGGCCTTAAGGATTCCAGAGGTGGCCATATTGTGTGCCATCAGATCTATAGCCTTGTGCTAAATGAATATTATTTTTACTAAGGCCTGCATTTCGGCCCATGCTCTGACACTTGCTTTGGTGGTCAATTGTAGCTTGGAATCAACCTTGGATCCCAGAATAGCCTCTCCCTTCAGACATTTCATTGTCAATGGGAGCTTTTCTAAGGCCTTCTCGACCTTTGTCCTGACAGTTTCCCTTGTCAAAGTAGTGGGGATTTTTGGGCTCCCGGGTGGAGAAGATGCTTCAGACATGATTGAGTGGTGATTTTATCGACAACCTGCAAGACCGGACAATCGTCAATATAGATAAAAATTATGGATTCCAGAGATTTCATCACCGCCTCGCATTTGTTCCTGAAAAGGTGTTAGTTTGCATCAAACCCCAAAATATATATACATTAAACGAAGTGACTTGGAATTTGATGATTCTGGGGATTCTGACTCATGCGATGAATGAAATATAGGTCAAAGGGGAACTTGGGACTCAGAGTCCAAAAAAATGACCGTTATCGACATGATCGGTAATTAATCATACTAGGCTGACATGGGGGCGTCACGTGGCCATGCAATAAAGGGATTAATGGCATTGAAGGTGATAATTGTTCAAACACACAAGGGAATGAATGCCACTTGGGTCAGTTTTGAATGCTTGTGTGTGGGAGATTTAAACCCGCCATTAAGATGAAAATGATGGAGGAGAGAGAAAACCTACAAACTCGACCAGGCGAGGTGCTGAGTTTGAGTTTGCAGACACCATGAGGGAAATCTTGACAAATTGGATAAATGAGAAAAGGCATGGTGAGCTTGCCACCAAACGATGGAATATACAGAACTTTACAAAATATACATGTAAAAACAAACTAAGACACTTATACATAGAGGGTCGATGCACGACTCATAAGCCGACCCAAAAACAAACCTATTTACATCCAAACACAAAATTTATAGGAAATATAAAAGTGTTACACTAGTTTACAACTACACAGAGGGAGGACGACCCTCTGGAAAAGCCATCCCTCCAATGGGAGGTGACGCCAAGTACAAAATAGGAAAACAAAGAAAACAAAAATAGAGCAAAAGAAAAACTAGAAGCGAAACCAAAAAGTGACAAGGAAGAACCATATGGGCCTACCTTAAAATATGAGGAATGTGGGAGAACAAGGACAAGAAGCACCCTACAACCGATTAGCTTTGAAAATACCACGAATGCACGACTTCCAATCATTGTTAAGCACTGTTTAAGCTGTGAGAATGAATCACACTTATTCGCTGCTAAATCGCCTTAATCGCCTTGAATCGCTCTGGGTAATTTGTTAATGGTAAATATAACAATGACTGTTAAAACCTATTTATACCCTTAGGGTTAAAACACATCCCGCACTTTTCTTCCACAAACCCTAAGAAAGGCGCACCCCTAGACTCTGGGCCTGGGGATTCCATGCAACTGCATCCTCTAACAAAAGAGGGAATAGTAACAGAGAATCCTGGAGTCTGGAATCTGTCTGGAACAAAGAAAACAAAACACTCCAGGACCGGGTCCTTGAGGAAGAGAAACCAAAGGGGAAAGGAAACAACGACCCCGCGACAGCAAAGGCCAGAGAAAATAAAAGGAAAAGAAACAAGGGAAAAAGAAAAGAGGGGGACCCAACATTTTGCCCACAAAATGTAGGGACGGGTATGCAGGGCATAACAGAACATCCTCCAAATCTGATTATATTTGCCAAAAAATCTAATTTTACATCTGTTCAAAAATCTCCCAGAATGCATATTTTCAAGTTTTGCAAAATAAAAAAATCTTGCATAGACTATATTGATTTACATTATTTTAACTTTTGAAATCTTGCACATTTCATCTTATTTGCCTTTGAAATATATCTTTTTATGCCTTTTATTTCATAAAAAGCACCAGATTTTGCCACTTGGCACATGTTGATTCATTGCCTTTGAATGGTCTTTAACTCCTCCTTAACTCATGTTTTCTTAGAGACTTGCAGACTACATTAGTCTCTAGATCTCTGGAGGATTTTCTAAACTGCAGTTTCTTTTGGAGACTTGGAGACTAGCCTTTAGTCTCTAAGTCTCTATAAGCCTTAGCCACACCATGCTTTGACCGCACCTTGACTATAGTTAGTCTGTACAATGTAGTCTCTAAATCTCTAAGAAATTTCACTAACTATGGTTTGCTTTTGAGATTGAGAGATTGCCTTTAGTCTCTAAGTCTCCATAGGCTTAAATTTAACCACTCCTTAACCATGCTTTGATTGCAATTAGCTCTAAACAATAAAGTCTCCAAGTCTCTTTAAGATTTCCTTAACCCTGGTTAACATTAGAGACTAAGCATAGACCCTTGGATCTGATCTTGATCTAACAACTAGAGTTAAATCTCGTGATGTTAGGCACTTAGCATTTTCTATTTAGCAACTAAGTGACTGCAGTTAGTCGCCGAATCTCAGTGATTATCTCTTAACTGTTGCTTCCTTGGGCAACCTCGTGACTGGCGTTTATCTCTGAGTCTCAGCCATTTTCTAGCCTGGCGTTTATCTCCTCGCGACTTCCCACCACATGTCCCATCAGCCTCATCATCATCAGCACCACCTATCTGCAAAATTTCATCTTTGTCACCCAAGAATGCTTCCCAATGCACCACCACCTACATGCACGTATGAAGAGAGCCTCCTTCTCTCCTTCACATTTCTATATGTTTGCATTTTGTCTTATAAACATTTTTAATTTCCTTGTAGGGTCAATGTGGGACTAACCCCTCTTCAGTTTTAAAGCTTTTTTACACTTTGTGCCCAAAATATGGGGCCCACTAGTATTTCAAAACTTCCATCCAAGGGACCTACTATATGCCTCTTGGCTCTTACTTACAATACAATGTAAGTGTCTTCATATAAAAACACTAAATAAATCCCTTAACCAACGAATGTGGGATATATGTATTTCACTGTTTTAAAGCTTTGGCTCCATATGCATACCTGCGCAGCTTCTCAATGTTTTTTGTTCTTTTGCAATGTTTTAAAAACATTAAACCATCTTCCTCCTTCAATTCCAGTGTGGAATTTCTATGGTTTGTGTTGGGCTTCAATTTCATAGTCTACACAACCTTGTGCTCATGCATTTGTTGGTCTCTATTTTTTAAAAACTCAAAAAATCCCCACATGCCTACGCAGGCTCTTATTTTGGATTGATGTTTGAAAGTTTTTTAAAATATTAAAACATCCTCCACAAACTACCTACACAGCCTTGGCATGATGATACACTTGTTTTTTTTAATGTTTGAAAAACCTCCAAAATTCCCATATACTTTGTGCTGGCTCCCCTCCATTGGCAACAGCTTTCTTTGAAAATGGTTTTTGATGTTTTTAAAACCTTCTCCATCCAAATGCTGCATACTATGGATGTGCATTATTTATTTATTTATTTTTAAATTTAAAAACTTCCTCCATAAACTTACGCAGACACTCCTTAATTAAAATGCATTGATTTTTTATTTGTTTGTTGGCTTCCCTCCTCTATTTCCATGGAGCCTCCATGTATTTGTTTATGCATTGTTTTGAAATGTTTTTAAAACTTATAAACCCCCAAAATGTTGCACAGCCTCCCTCTGGCATTGTTTTTGTTGTTTAAATGTTTGTAATGTTTAAAAAACTATACCTCCACCACTAAGTGCGCAAGGAAACTGTATGGGATTGGTGTTTGCAATGTTTTAATGTTTTTAAAACCTTAAAACCCATCCACCAAGTCATGCACACCCTCTAGCACTCTGCAGTTTGAAAATGTTTAAATGTTTTTTATGTTATGCCTCTACCAAACTGTTGCGCACCCTAGCATATGGTTTGCAGTTTATTTAAAATCTTTAATAATCCTCAAATTGTTGCGCATGCAATCCTCCTTACTCCATTTGTATTTGTTGTTCTTTAAAATGTTTTAAAAAACTTCCCATCTAGTGCTCCGCCAACATGCATATGTTATAGTTTGTATTCAAAAGCTTTCCTCCTCTGTTTCCAGCACAAGCAATGCATGGCACTTCAAAAACTTCAGAATCCTCATAAACTCTTGCATATTGACTCTTCTTTGTAATGTTCAATGCATTTGTAAAGTTTCTAATGTTTTTTTTTTTAACAAACTTAAATCCCATGCTCCAATACTTGCATAGGCTATGCTTTTAATGCTCACTCTTTGGTCCTTACTCCTGCCAATGCACATACTTGAAATTTTATAGATTTATATCTTATTCCCAACGTTGATTCTTCATTTAACTCACCTCCATTCATATGCACTGACACTCTTGTCCTCTATCAGAAATTTCAAATGCCTCAGATATGCTTTCACTTTATAAATATAAACCATTTTGAAATTACACCATAAGGCATCAAACTAGTGTATTTATAATTAATTTTTACATTTTTGCAAACTGAACTCACTAATGGCCAGTAGCTCCCAGATAGATCCTTGAAAACTGATTGAATAACACTTTACAAGCATGGGAACCAGAAAGCACATTCATCTCCAGCATTTGAGCAATGATCATCAATTGGATTTTCTTAAAAAAGATCATGGCAAAAATATAATAATACTCAAAGTGGGCTAGTTCATTCAATCTGTGACTTGAAGTAATCAAATTCACGCAAACCCTTCCAGAAATGCCAATCAGAAAGATACTAGATTAACTCCTGAAGAGACATCACTTGGAAAAGTGATTCATTCATCAACATTGATTATGCATGCAAAAGGGCTTCACTAGATTCAACTTCTGGTACAAGGTGCAACTGACCAAACTTTAGCAATTTCACAATACTGTGCAAGTGCAAATGCTGAATCAGCATAAACCTCATTCAGATCGGCCATTACAAGATTACCAAAATATGCTCCGAGACTTCTCCACCATTCACAATAGTACATTTACATGTAATGAGAATGGTTCCACAATCAGTTTTTGAAAATAACTTTCAGACCAAAAGTTATCACTCTTGCAAAATGACCATTCTGTAAATTTTATTATGTTCAGCATTGGCAATCTGCACAAACTGTCTTCAAATTTAGATTCACAAACAAGAATTTGAACCTTTGAACATGGATTCACCTTCACATGTGGATTATGAAACTTCAACTGACTTTCTCTGAGTACAAATCTGCAAAGTCAACACTTTATAACTTTTCTGAATTTAAAACTCAGTAAATATGCAGAAATCTGATTTGGAATCAAGCTGGCAAAGTGGCTAAATGGATTGGTCTAAGTCTAAAAATATTCAAATAGGTACACTTTCATGTTTTTAATGCAAGGGAAAACTCAATTATGCAGGGCATTCAACCGGATACAACTTGGAAGACCTCAAAGTACACTATTCAGAAATTTGGGCATAACAGAGAAACTGGACAGTTCTGCAGAACCAACTTTGGGGAAACCAAAAACCTATCAAATGGATTTGAAATAGCTTGGGTTTTGAAACATAATCTCTATGATATACATTTAAAACATTCTCAAAGTGGTGACCTATGAAACACAAAAGGACACAAGTTATTTAGATGCAAACTGGGCTTGTTACAACAAAATGACACTTGGATCAACAAATTTAGAATGGATAAGTGCTCAAAACAAGACATCACTAACTGACTCAAAACTTGAAACTGACGACCTGGGATGTTTTCAAATGAAAAAAAAGAGCGATGAACACCTAACATGCATGATAAACTTCAGAATTGTGTCTGGGAAAAAAGACTCAAAAAGGACTCATAGAGGTCAAAATGCAAAAATTTTACAAGGTACTCAAAAACCCTATTATATTTTTGAGTACCAACAGTGGCTCTGAATATGGACGCCTTCCCCATGTGAGCATGCAGAGAAATTTCAGAATCTCATGGTATAAGCAGACCTCCCCTAAAATTTCAAATCAGATATTCTTGTTTCTCTTTCCTCTTTTCACTAACATCTCTTCTCAAAAACTGGGAATCTCTTATTGAAAGAAAACACTCCACACAACTGAAAGGGAAAGAAAATATACAACATGCACATTATCTACAAGAGGCATGAAGCCCCAAAATTGAGATCAGCTCTTACCTCTGTCATACACCTGGTTTTCATCTTCATAAATCAAAGATAAGCTGAAATTATCACTTTCATGCATCTGATCAATCTTATTTCCATTATCCATTAGCTCAAGATAAAAAAATATCATCATAATCCATTTGAGAACTAAACTGGAAATGATACCAATTCTGAAAAGTATGTGGTATATGCATGATGCATTCATTAGTTAGCAAAAACTGAGATTCAATGCAATAATTACCAATGCCTAGTTTCATGCCACATCTCTGATAATCATCACCTGGATGGATAGTAAAGCACTCAAAATCTGTTATATTGCTTGAGTTAGCATTATTAAATCCATCCACATCATTAGTTTGCACATCAAAGAAGAAATCAGCATACTGAACCTTATTGAAATACTGAGAACATTTGTCACTTGAGACATGATCTGGCTCATTCTTCAAAAGATAAGGAGCAACAATATGAGAAACATTAAATTTAAGCTCATCATAGACATCAGGGATTTTATACAAGTGAATTTTACTTTTTGCAAGAGGAGATAAATTAGGAATATCAAAAGGGGTAGATTCAACATCTTCATTGTCAAAAAATGGAAAATCCATATCATAATCCATATTTTTTTCTCAAAAGGATTACCATCCTGCCTCTTATCAAAATCCTCTTCAATACCTTCCTACAAAATATCAGCATTATACAAATCCAAAATTTGCTGGTGGGTGGGAGGTGTTAGTGGTATTTCCTGTTTATTGTTTGCTCTATTAATTTTTGGAATTGTCAGTTATCCCATGTATCCTGAAAGTTAAGATCATGATTAAAAATGATGATATTCTATTATTTGTAGGTCTTGTTGCCTCAAAATCATTTTAAGAATGTCAAAAAACCCTATACCCTAGTATTTCCTAGGCAAAAATGCAAAGAAGCCCTAATTTTCTGAAACTGGTCTTATTTTCTTGTTACCTTTTTGGCACTTAAGTTAAATTTATTGGCATGTGCTTTATTTCTTAGTCGTTGGGTCTCGTAAGAAAAATTGAATATTCTTTATCATCACAAGACTTGGTGAAAAGGCTTTGTCGCGTAGTCTCTTGATCAATTGGAATATGCTAAAACAATAAGGAGACTTCTCAACCACCGTTGATTCTAAGACAGGATCTGACAGCAGTCACGTTGTCTCAAGATTTAATCAGAGTTAAAGATTTTATAAAGCGACTTTGAGATTGTGTTGTTGGGTTGTCTCCTGATATAAATCATGGTTATGGGTTGAGTTTATAAGTTAACAGTTTAAGTGTTATCACTGAGTCCCATAATCAAAAGTGTGTTAAGAAAAGGAACATGAGACTTAGTGACAACCGTTGATTAAAGATTGCATCCAGCGGTAGTCAGGAAGTCTTATGATTGAAACCATAGTTTAGAAGTTATCAAGCGACCTGGAGATTGCTCAATTGTCGAGTCTATTAATAAACCAAACGTTAGAAATCAGTTTGAAAACAACATTTTCACCAAGTCTCCTGAGGGAACTACAGTTATCTAGATTATCATACGACAATGAGACAACTCAGTCGCCAAGTCGCTGGAAGTTGATCAGAGTTAAAAAATGACTTTTCAGCGGCGCCACTATGGACAATTGTTAACCAATTAGATTTTAAAGATTATAACAAGTGGAAAAGTAGCCGTAGTCTGAGTAAATGTGGCCAATCAGATTTGATTTTGATTACACTTTGAATTTTATAAGATTTCTATACGAAATCACTCATTAACAATTGATTGTCTGACAGTTTAATTTCCACGGCTAGAACCAGAAATTGACGACACAGTATGTGAAACTAATTGCAGAAGTGACTAAATGCTAGTTTACCAGTTTGAGGAGACGTATGAATTGAATTATTTCTTATAAGTATGTTGCCTTGTTATCATTTCATTTTACCGTGATTTCATTTTCTCAGATGCAAAGAGTCTACGAAGTATTAAGTACTTTCTGAGTAAGTAAAATTTCTAGAAACAAAGAATTCAACAGGTAATTCAGTAGTTCAGAATTTGACAGAGAGAGAAAGATGTGGTGTGTCTGGTGGTTGAATTCAGATTTGTAAAGGGTTTACAGGTTGATAGCAAGGGTTTGTTGATAGATTTGTTTCAATATTGGTACCAAAAGTTGATAACAGAACAAGGAAAAATGAGTCAAGCACAGAGCATGGCTTCTTCCAGTGGAAAAAATGATGATATAGAGGATGATTCAAAGGGGAAGAGAAATTATTTGGATGAATTTCTTATATTGTTGCCAGGGTCAAGCTAGAACAGAAAGGTAAGTGCTGACACCTTAATATATAACATGGCATATATTAGAGATGCAAAGATGCCTAGGTCTTCAGGGTATTCATTGTTCAATTACTTTTTTAAGAATAGTGATGAACCCATGCCTATCTCAAACCCTTGGACCTGTGTGTTAGCTAGGTTAATTGTCCCATATGTGTTTATTGATGTTGATTTCATACTAGAGTTGGCCAGTAGGTATGATCCCTTGTCCAAAATTATTAAAAGGGATGATGGAAAACCCCTACTTACCCTAGACCGTAATACATTTATGAAAGCTTTTAATGTCTACTACTCCATGACTACTGAGATAAACCTTCAGAGATTGGAAAATAGATATGTTAGGGAAGCGGGCATTGCGGCCAAGGATATCAAGGATTTCCATGTCCCTAAGAAGATGAAAGCATACATACATCCAATGGCCAGTACAACTCCATATTTTTATAAGGACATGAATTTCTATGTTAAATATATAGCTTATGCATTATGTAGAGTGCTAGGAAAAGATGTTGGAGCTGACAGAATTACCTTAGACATTTTAATGATGGAATTGGATATGCAGAGTTTCCATACTATTTCCAATTATGACTACATTCAATACATCATTGATCAAATGCATCAGGGCTTTGTTGATATCCAAAGCAAGAAGGATCACCCAAGGTTTTTACACTATTCA
>MU227817.1:2010542-2032154 GCA_018584345.1 Thuja plicata
GTCAATAGGTATCAGGCAAGTCCAATGCTACTTTCATGAATCAACCTTTTTGGCACTCCTTGGGATGTACCTCAATATATAGAAGACTGTTAAGTCCTGCTCAGTTAAGAGACTTGATGCTTCAATGTTTAAACTGGAACACTATGACCTGTTTCTAATGTAACTTTGAATTGCAGATTTTTAGATCTATTTAAGTACATTACCTCTTTGATCAATGTATCAATTCAATTATTTGTGCTCCACACTTTCTGCTCTGTGATGCTATGCTTCACTGTTTGTTAGTGTCTACAGAATTCTTCAGCTCTCCTTCATCTTGATTGATCAGGACTGTATGAAGATATTCTTCATCAGTTTCTCTCCAGCATCCTATTTCTATTCACTCCCCTTCCCATGCATACGGAAATGAATTAAACTTGTCTCTTATATAGACATGATATTCACCATTTCTTGATTCTTGATTCTTGGCATGAAAAACAATCCAGCCAATTTGATTTAAAGCATAACTCTTGATTTATCTCGTAGTTATCTTCTTGCCAACTGTATAAATCTTCTTTAAATAAATTACTTAAATATGGTCGAATAAAACAAAGAAAACAACCAGTTAAGTCTATCTTTAACTCTTGCCAGCTAGATATTTTGTCATTTTCTGAACTCTCTATTCTGTCGGTCAACTCTGCGGTTAGTTTTTAGTGATAACTGTCAGTTCCATCAGTGTGACTCCAGTTAGCTTTGGGATCTTTGTCCGTTGGGCATCATTGGATTTTACTCGTCGGGCAACTCTTTTTTCAGCTCGTCAGGCATCCTGTGGTTTTGCTTTGTCAGGAAACACTATCTTTTGCTCGTTGGGTATCACTATGAATTTTCTTCTTTTCCTTTACCGATGGTGTGCACTCTGTCAGTGTTGTCTGTCACTTGGTGAATATTTGACATTTATGCATTGCTGAAAGCATAACCTTTATTCCATTGATTCTGTGAATTCTTTGGCATTATGTATATGATCGTACAGATGATATCAAGTTGACATCAATGACAATACAAACCATTAACTGATTTAATGTCTTGCATTATCTTTAGCTTAATATTTATCAAACATTCAATTAGTTACATGTCATCAGTATCATAATCAGCAAAACTTTCAGCATAAGTGGACTCATCATCATAATCATAATAACTAGATTGAATATCACTAGACTCAACCTCATCAGCATAACTAGATTCATATTTAGCATCTTCAACATTTTTAGATTCAATATCACTAAACTCAACTTCAGATATGTATTTAGAAGAAAAAATTTCTACATGCTCCATCCATTTCATAGTATGCCAAATAATTTCCACCCTCTAAGAGCTTGACAAATTTATTGAATCAAGAAAACAAAGTTCCACAAACAAATTAGCCCAAACAAACTCCTGAGGATAGAAAGGGATATTAGAATCCTTAATTTTATTAGAAAAGCTCATGTAGAAATCATATTGGGACTCACCCTCATTTTTGCTCATATTTTCTTGCAATGTTTTAACAACCCTCTCTTGAATCCTTTGTCTTATCACTTCTATTTCTGCATGAACATGTTCAAGTTTTGATAAAGGGTTTTAAGATTCATACATGTCATGATAATCACTGTCCTCCTTATCACCATATTGCTCAACAAAACAATCTTCAAGCGCAGCCATAGATCCTATTGAACCATGAGGTAATTCTTTAAACCAATCCCTAGCATCTTCAACTAGAGATATCACAAAGAGGTTCTTTAGTACATCCTCATGTGTGATGTCATGATCGTCTATTAAATCAGAAAACTTTTTTATATGCTCCTTAGCTGATTTCTCACCCAGGCCAGTGAACTTAGGAAAACAATCCCCGACTACTGTCGGAATAGGATTTGGGTATCCAGGGATACCTTCAAAATTTATAGCATTACACAACCTAACCCAAAATAGTTGTGACATCTTAGCACGTAGAATAACTATAGACTACCTCTTTCTTCCCTCTCAAATCAGTGTTGACCACTTAATAGGGAAAATATATATAACTGATTTTCATGGAACAAAACAATTTATCCAATGAAAATAAAAATACATGGAGTATGATGAAGTTGCTGCAATCTATTTGACTTGAATTCACCTCCAAATTAGCTTCAAAACTTTGTAGAGTCGTCACCTCTTTGCAGAGGAAAATATTTGAATAGTTGAGATCTCTTTCCCAACTCTAACCTTCTTCAAATCAGCAACTTACATACATCTCCAAAATAGATTTTCTTAATAATTCCTCTCTTGATCATAATCTCAGTCATAAGAGCCCAAAAATCAGTTGTCTTTTCACTGCAAGTCCGCCTCTTTTTATAGTCTTTCTTCAAATATGCACACTGGTGCAAATCAGAGAACTCAGAGTCGCCACTCACCACATGTGAGATTGTATTGGTTTTTCTTTAATAACTTGGACTTTCAGACACTTTGCAATGACAGTTAGAACAGACTTGACTCTTTTACAGAAGTTTGAGGAATATATTTTCTTTGCAAATAATTACTCTATAACCAGACTCTGGGATTGACTTAGCAAAGCAAGGCCACAACTTACTTATACTGACTTAATCGCTCGATCCCCAGTAGAGTCGCTAGTTTGTTAGGTCTTTTTCTTGCTGAATCACAAAATAGATTAAAACTTAATCAACTCTATAACTCCCAACCACTGATTTTAGCAAGAAAAAGGCTAATTGATGAGGATTGGATAATATCCTCCTTCTTCTTTGAGCTCCACATCACTCAGGTGGGTATTGCCTTATTTGCACATATATGATTCCTTTGTGACAAACACAAGCTTGCAAATATATAACTGTGGGATAGTTTTTAGACCCTTGGGTAAGAAAGACCTCAATACTTTATCAAATTTATATGCAATATTTACTTGTAGAGAGTAATTCTGAAAACTGGAGCAATCTTAATTTCTAACAGCATGAAAAGGAAATGTTTTTTCAATTTTGATTTGATGTATGGATCTCTGTAGCATCTCAAATCTTGCATAGACCAGTGCCTTATCCTATGGGAAACAGAGTCAAACATATACTTGCAAAAAATATTATGAACAAACGAAAACAACTCTATCTGATGTGTTTATATGACTTACATAAAAAAAATCATATCAATCAAGTTCTTCTTATTAATCCACTTGTGTGTTCAGATATGCAACTTTTCTACTCAAATAATTTAACCCTCTCCTTGAAAGAGACCTTGGAATAGATAGTACATAACCAACATCCACTAGAAAGACAAGATTGGCAATACCCTTGATACTCCAACTCATACAAATCTGAAAATAAATTCTAAATCATAGCTATTCCTTGAATAACTCTATTACTGATCAATAAAAGACAAAACTAAAACACCCTTGATGACCTAGTTTATACGATTTCATAATAAAATGGAGACAACTTGATGTGATAAATAATAGTGCTGAGATTCATTCATAAAGCTTGTTGTTACAATGATGTTCTTCTCAGAAGCAAAAACAAATCAAAACTCTTTTTATGCAAAGAAGAGAGAAATTTTTTACAGAAGAAACCAATACTAGAAGCCTGCTCTGAAACTTATGGCAAAGAGAGGCAGAACTCAGTCTAAAACCCCCAAAGCAGAGCAGAAGACAGGGACAACAACAACCCTCAAAACTGAGAAAAGAAGAGAATATATAGAAGAGAAGAAACCCTAAAAACTATGTCTGGTAAACACTTGTCCTTCTCTTGTAAATATGATCTCACTTTCCTTCTCTCTCTTCTAAAATCTGAACTCACTTTGTCAAAAATCTCCATCGGTGGTTTCAAAATCTGATCATATTTGCCCTTTCAAAGTATGTTAAATCTGATATTTACCTTTTCAATAGTTTGATCTTATCCTCTGCAAATCCCCTTTATTTTTCCATTGAAGAGCTTTTCAAATCTGATTTTATTTGCTGAGAAATATTTGATTTCATTCTTTGTTCAAAAACCTTTGAGAAAGCTTCTTTGATAAGTTTTGCAAATAAAACATGTTTGCATTTTGTCTCATTCTTTTGTGCAAATCTGATTTCATTCTTTGAAAAATTCCTCAGAATCTGATTTCAAAATCTAATTTCATTCTGAGAACATCCTCCAAATCTGATTATATTTGCAAAAAATCCAGATTTTACATCTATTCAAAAATCTCCCGGAATGCATATTTTCAAATTTTGCAAAATAAAAAAAAGGTTTCACGGACTATATTGATTTACATTCTTTTAACTTTTGAAATCTTGCACATTTCATCTTATTTGCCTTTGAAATTTATCTTTTTATGTCTTTTATTTCACAAAAACCATCAGATTTCACCACTTGGCACATGTTGATTCACTGCCTTTGACTGGTCTTTAACTTCTCCTTAACTCATGTTCTCTTAGAGACTTGGAGAATACATTAGTCTCTAGATCTCTGGAGCATTTTCTAAACTATAGTTTCTTTTGGAGACTTAGAGACTAGCCTTTAGTCTCTAGGTCTCTATAAGCCTTAACCACACCATACTTTGACCACACCTTGACTATAGTTAGTCTGTACAATGTAGTCTCTAAATCTCTAAGAAATTTCACAAACCATGGTTTGCTTCTGAGATTGGGAGATTGCCTTTAGTCTCTAAGTTTCCATAGGCTTAAACTTAACCACTCCTTAACCACACTTTGAATGCAATTAGCTCTAAACAATGAAGTATCCAAGTCTCTTTAAGATTTCTTTAACTCTGGTTAACATCAGAGACTAAGCGCAGGCCCTTGGATTTGATCTTGATCTGATGACTAGAGTTAAATCTCGTGATATTAGGCATTTAGCATTTTCTATTTGGCGACTATGCAACTGTAGTTAGTCACTGAATCTCAGTGGTTATCTCTTAACCGTGGCTTCCTTGGGAAACCTCGTGACTGGCGGTTATCTCTGAGTCTCGACGGTTTTCTAGCCTGGCGGTTATCTCCTCGCGACTGCCCGCCATGTGTCCAATCAGCCTCGTCATCCTCAGCGCCACATGTCTGCAAAATTTCATCTTTGTCACCCATGCACACTTCCCAATGCACCGCCACCTACACATACGCGTTAAGAGAGCCTCATGCTCTCCTTCACATTTCTATATGTTTTCCTTTTGTCTTATAAACATTTCAAATTTCCTCTGCAGGGTCAATGTGGGACTAATCCCTCTTCAGTTTTAAAGCTTTTTTGCACTTTGTGCCCAAAATATGGGGCCCACCAGTATTTCAAAACCTCCAGCCAAGGGACTCGCCATATGCCTCTTGGCTCTTACTTACAATGCAATGTAAGTGTCTTCATATAAAAACACTAAAGAAATCCCTTAACCAATGAATGTGGGATATATGTATTTCACTTTTTTAAAGCTTTGGCTCCATATGCATACCTGCACAGCTTCTCAATGCTTTTTGTTATTTTGCAAATGTTTTAAAAATATTAAACCATCTTCCTCTTACAATTCCAACGTGGACTTTCTATGGTTTGTGATGGGCTTCAATTTCATAGTCTACGCAACCTTTGTGCTCATGCATTTGTTGGTCTCTGTGTTTTAAAAACTCAAAAAATCCCTGCATACCTACGCAGACTCTTATTTTGCATTATTGTTTGAAAGTTTTTAAAATCTTAAAACATCCTCCCCAAACTGCCTACGCAGCCTTGGCATGATGATACACTTGTTGTTTTTAATGTTTGAAAAACCTCCAAAATTACTATATACTTTGTGTTGGCTCCCCTTCATTGGTTGCAACTTTCTTTGAAAATGGTTTTCAATATTTTTAAAACCTTCTCCATCCAAATGTTGCGCATACTATGGATGTGCATTTTTTTTTTTTTTTAAATAATTAAAAACTTCCTCCATAAACTTGCGCAGGCACTCCTTAATTAAAATGCACTGATTTTTTTATTTGTTTGTTGGCTTCCCTCTATTTCCACGCAGCCTCCATGTATTTGTTTATGCATTGTTTTGAAATGTTTTTAAAACTTATAAACCCCCAAAATGTTGTGCAACCTCCCTCTGGCATTGTTTTTGTTGTTTAAATGTTTGTAATGTTTAAATTTTTTTACCTCCACCACTAAGTGCACAAGGTAACTGTATGGGATTGGTGTTTGCAATGTTTTAATGTTTTTAAAACCTTAAAACCCCTCCACCAAGTCATGTGCACTGTCTAGCACTTTGTAGTTTGAAAGTGTTTAAATGTTTTTTATATTTTATGCTTCTACCAAATTGTTGTGCACTCCAGCATATGGTTTGCAGTTTATTTAAAATATTTAATAATCCCCAAATTGTTGCGCATGCAATCCTCCTTAATCCATTTGTATTTTTTATTCTTTAAAATGTTTTAAAAAACTTCCCATCCAGTGTTGCACCAACATGCATATGTTATGGTTTGTATTCAAAAGCTTTCCTCCTCTGTTTCTAGCACAGGCAATGCATGGCACTTCAAAAACTTCAGAATCCTTCATAAACTCTTGCATATTGACTCTTCTTTGTAATGCTCAATGCATTTGTAAAGTTTCTAATCTTTTTTTTTAACAAACTTAAATCCCATACTCCAATACTTGCGCAAGCTATGCTTTTAATGCTCACTCTTTGGTCCTTACTCCTGCCAATGCACATACTTGAAAGTTTATAGATTTATATATTATTCCCAGCATTGATTCTTCATTTAACTCACCTCCATTCATATGCACTGACACTCTTGTACTCTATCAGAAAGTTCAAATGCCTCATATATGCTTTCAATTTATAAATATAAACCATTTTACAATTACACCATAAATCATCAAATTGCCATATTTATAATTAATTTTTACATTTTTGCAAACTGAACTCACTAATGGCTAGTAGCTCCTAGAATGATCCTTGAAAATTGACTGAATAACACTTTACAAGCATGGGAACCAGAAGGCACATTCATATCCAGCATCTGAGCAATGATCATCAACTGGATTTTCGTAAAAAGATCATGGCAAAAAGATAATAATACTCAAAGTGGGCTAGTTCATTCAATCTATGACTTGAAGTAATCAAATTCACACAAACCCTGCCAGAAATGCCAATCGGAAAGCTACTAGATTAGCTCCTGAAGAGTTGTCACTTTGAAAAGTGATTCATTCATCCACATTGATTATGCATGCAAAAGGGATTCATCAGATTCAACTTCAGGTACAAGGTGCAACTGACCAAACTTTAGCAATTTTAGAATACTGTGCAAGTGCAAATGTTGAATCAACATAAACCTCATTCGGATTGTCCATTGCAAGATTACCAAAATATGCTCTGAGACTTCTCCACCATTCACAATAATACATTTACATGTAATGAGAATGGTGCCACAATCGGTTTTTGAAAACAACATTCAGACCAAAAGTTATCACTCTTGTAAAATGACCATTCTGTAAATTTTATTATGTTCAGCATTGGCAATCTACACAAACTATCTTCAAATTTTGATTCACAAGCTAATCAAGAAGAACCCTCAGAATTTGAACCTCTGAACATGGATTCACCTTCACATGTGGATTATGAAACTTCAACTAACTTTCTCTGAAAGTGAACTGATCAACCGGTACAAATCTATATAGTCAACACTTTATGACTTTTCTGAATTTAAAACTCAGTAAATATACAGAAATCTGATTTGGAATCAAGCTGGCAAAGTGGCTAAATAGATTGGTCTGAGTTTGAAACTCTTCAAATAGGTACACTTTCATGTTTGCAATACAGGGAAAAACTCAATTATGCAGGGCATTCAACCGGATACAACTTGGAAGACCTCAAAGTACACTATTCAGAAATCTGGGCATAACAGAGAAACTGGACAGTTCTGCAGAACTAACTTTGGGGAATCTAAAAACCTATCAAATGGATTTGAAACAACCTGGGTTTTTAAACATAATCTCTATGATATAAATTTAAAATATTCCCAAAGTGGTGACCTATGAAACACAAAAGGACGCAAGTTATTTAGATGTAAACTGGGCTTGTTACAACAAAATAACACTTGACTCAGCAAATTCAGAATGGACAAGTGCTCAAAACAAGACATCACTAACTGACTCAAAACTTGAAACTGGTGACTTGGGATGTCTTCATATGCCAAAAAAGATTGATGAACAACTGACATGCATGATAAACTTCAAAATTGCATCTGGGCAAAAAGACTCAAAAAGCACTCATAGAGGTCAAAATGCAAACTTTTTACAAGATACTCAAATACCCTATTGTATTTTTTAGTACCAACAACATGGATGGATGGATGTAGGATACACTTCACAAATAAAAATAGTGATATATATTGTCATGTTTTTCTTGGAAGGATTGACTTCTATTTGAAAGGAAAGATGACTATTGAAGAGGTATTAATTCCTATAGAGGAGCATTGGGATAGTCAATCAATTTTTGAAGAAGATGAACATGATCAAATCCACAAGACTTTGGACGATATGAGTTTTCCTTATGGGGAAGATAAAGTGATCAACATACAAGAGAACGATGGTGGGACCATTAAAAATGATGAAATAGACATTTTCATGACAAGTGAAAATGAAGTATCTTCTCATAAAATCATGAGTGATAATGCCCTTCCTTTTTAAAATATTAATCATGATCAAATTCAAATGGAGGTGATACAAGAGGTTCAAGAAGATGATCAAAATGCTATCCCAGGGTCTTCACCACATACACATAACCACCAATGTGGAATGAGGGAGTAGTTTAATGTTTCCATTGTTGTTGGTCTAACACATTCAAACGAATTATACAGGGAAAACCTTCACTTATCATGTTTTAATGATTGAAATATTATTTAATATGATGTTATTATATAATTAGATAACTTTGATGGTAATTTTAAGGAATGTGATGGAGAATAAAAATCATTTCATGAGGAAGATAATTCTCGGGCCTTGCCAATCCACAAACAAGATGACTTCCCATCTATGTCAATGGATGAGGTAGACAAAATGCTTGATTTGATATCATGTTTTAGTAAAGAAATGTTAATTCATGGGTATTACATCCACATATCAGACCCTGCAATAGTCGATTCATGTAGAGTTCATCCATTTGATCTACATACAGAAGTAAGTTGTCCTGACTTTATGCTAGCTTGGGATATTGCTTTATAAGGTAAGGGCAATTTTGAGCATGTTTCTTTGAGGTTTGAGGAAGATTATGATTTGATTGATGATATTAATGATTCCTATAATCCAAAAGGCATGTTTATGAGTGAAATTCTTAGTCCTAATGAGGTTAAATGTGATGATTTATTATTCAAGGATCACAAGCTTGATGCTTTTCATTTTGAACCTTGTTGTAATGACAGTTATAATACATCACCAATGCCTATGTTTTCTTATGGTGTGTATGTACTTTATGAGGATGGAATGGTGTGCCCTAATTTAAGACCTCCAGAAGAAGAAATCATGTTGTGTGAGTATACATCCATAGTTGGGAACTCACTGAATCAGGTTGTATCTTTCCATTATCCCTTTCAATTGAATAATTTTTAATTTGAATATGGTGATAAGGGTAATAAAACATGTTTTTGGATTAATCATGATCATGAAGAGTTTCCACAACTTCTGATTTTGTATGATTCGTACCCAGAATTTGAACAAAACTTGCCCAAATTTTATTTTTATGAGTACAAAGATGAGTTTGCATTCATTAGAACTATGTGGAATGGGTTATTGCTACTGTTGTAGACACCTAAAATTGTCCTTAATTATATAAATATTTTATTTATTTTAATTAATTAATTCATTCATTCATTATCCTTTTCTTTCTAAGATTAAATAATTTTTTATTTATTTAATTAAACCTTTTCCTAAGCCTTTTCTTCTATTTATTAAATAAACACTTTTTTTTATTTTATAAATTCACAAATCCTCTTCTTGCAATTTTAGCCAATCATGTGCAATCACATGGATCAACTCCAAAATTTTGAGTTTGTGACACTTGGCACTTATCTCTTCATTTGGTTTTTCTTTTAAAAGTCAACCAATCTCTTTAACCACTTAATCCTAACCACTCATTCCTGTTGCCTCTTAATATCCTTCAACCAAGTCAAACCCTACCTAACCTTTAATCTTAGCCATTCATTTTCCACCTCTTAATCCCAGTCCTTCATTTTCATGGAAAATCCATAAAAGGAGGCCTCACTCCTCATTTTTTCAACTAGTGAATGTAAGCATTTGAAATTAGTTGTGAGCACTTGCATACTTGAGCACTTGCACACTTGAGCATTTTAGTTTTCATACTAGTTTAGTTTTCATTTCAAATCTAGATATTACATGTTAGGTAATGGAATCAATCTTAGTTTAGTTGATCTTGCATTTTCATCCTAGATTTGTTATTGCATTTTCATTCATCATTTTGTGAATTTTGGGGCAAGTTCCTCATACTTGTTCTCAATCCTTCACCATCAATCATAGTGGGATTTATTGCATTGTGTTGGGAGAGCACACCCACAAAATCTCTAAGAGAAAATCAAACAAGGCTGACTGAGTGCCCTTATTTTAGCTCATCGAAGGTTGTAGTGAAGATTTAGTTCTGTTTCAATATTATTAGCATTCTTTGATTACTTTGTATTTATTATGTTTGCATGCACTTTTGAGTTGTTGTGCAACTGCAGGTATTTTCATTGTATACAACTGCATGTAAAGAAAAATCAATTAACCCAAAACTCATACGCTTTTTGTTCTAAGTGTTTTGTACATAGTTTGAATTTAGTCTTAATTTGGTAGGTGTTAGTTAGCTTCCCTTTGTGTTTTAGTAGTTTGTTTTATTTAGTGATTCCTTGGTTTTTTTTTGTTTTGTTTTGTTTTGTTTTCTCGTTTCCCTTTTTTGTGTCGGGGGTTAGTGTTTGTTGGGGCTATTCCCGACTAGTGGTGTACCCCAACTGGTTCTCGATAGAAGACATGAGTATTTATTAGACAAAATTTCCAAAGAGATGTATCTTGTAAGAAGTTATACTTAGGGATCATAAATGGTGATATCTTTTGCTAGCAATCAAGGTGATGTTCAATGTTGATCATCCTAAATCATGGGATATATTAAAATACGACACTAGAAATGTTGGTTTCTTGGGCAGTTGTTAGTTAGAGCGAGCACCAACATGTTGACTCAGGTACCCAGAAGTCCCAGAACCCTTCTCCATCTACAACTTGACTTTAATAAAAAAAAGAGAAAGGAAAAAGAGGACAAAAGAATAATGTGAAACCAAAATGAATCATATAAAGAAATGGTTTCTACGATGGTCAGAATCATATACACAGCTAGCATAGTCTAAGTGCTATCTACGTTTATCAAAATAAATACAATGAAGGCATTCAAGAAGTAACATAATCAAATCACAAGTAGCTCAAACCGGTCATCAGTCAAGAAAGATGAAATAATTTTGAAGAAAGAATCCTCCAAATACCCCAGCTTCAAATATCATCAGAAGATAGAGAAGGGTAACTCTATAAATCTCTACCGGGGCTATGGACATATGACCGACAGTAGAGAAAGGTTAGATTGGGACTTGGGGGAAACTTTATCAGGGCTATGGATGCCTAACCCACAGCAGAGCTCTTCCCAGGAAGCCCTTGTCAACATTGTGAAGGTTTGTTATGTTTGATATTCATCCAAGTTGTCTTTGCCAAGGTGTTGATGAAATGAATACATGAATGCGCAGATGGGATGTCTTAGCAGAAGACTTTAGTTTTGAGAGTTAATGAAAGAATATTTCCATGAATGATTCCTATATTCAGTTTATTGCAAGATGAGTTTCTAGAAGTTGTTTACTGATAAAGAAATGTCTTAGTTATTTCTCCTTTTGTCTAGGCTATTTTTTGTGGTTCCACAACACACGCCCCATTTAGGATACTTGGCCTAATGGGGACCCCCCCCCTCTTTTTTTTTTGTCTTTTGGCCTTTTGAGTGGCTTAGAGTCTTTTAAGGTTAAAAAGGACTAGGTATCTGCTGAGTCATATTATGGGCCCCTAGGAAAGCTCCCAATATTTGGGTATCATCTTTGGTTTCCTTGTAAGTCTCTTTCCCTCCTTTGTCCTTTTTTGGTCTAGAGTTTTTCCCTTTTTATTTGTTTTCTTTCCTATTTTGGTGTCTAGGTTAATTACGAAAATCCCTTCTAGAGCTTTTCCATACTTTCGGACTTGCGGAGTCCAAAGTTTTGAACTTTCACTGGACTTTAGAAGTTTTAGAGTTTTGGCCTTTCAGAGTTTTGCAATCCAGAGCTTTGCTAGTTTTTTGGAGTTTAGAGATCTGGAGTTTTGTTGGACTTTTGTCAATTTTTTGGAGTTCGAAATCCACTGGATCTTTTAGAGTTTCGCACTCTGAAGATCTGAAGGAGGAAGGGTCCTCTGAGTTTCTGTTTCACCTGTGCACAAAGATTGGAATTTTTCACTTTCGCAGACCGATTATCTTTTCGTACTACGAAGGTCCGACAGTCTGAAAATCTAGTGAGCTCAAAAGTCTATTTTTTTACTAGATTTTTGCAAATTTGAGGGGTTTTAGCTACTTTTTGGGGTTTTAGGGGGTGCTTTCCTACGTAATTAGATTATTTTCTTAGAGTAGTTTCTTGTTTTCAATAAAATGTTGCTAATGATTGCTTCTGCATGCAGAATATGGAGTATGAAAACTGTTCTCCCAATGAAGTACATTACAAGGGACACCACACCCCCACTAAGACAAGAAATTTGCACAGTGAGATCACTGATATAGACATAGGTCATGATTCTATTTCATGGGAAACATCATTCAACAAATCAAAGGAATGGTTGTTGCAGTGAACACAAAAGATGATTTGCAACTGATGTTTCAGTTTAAGGAAAATATGAAGCAAATCATGGATGACATTGAAGAAGTTCAAAAGTTTGAAGCACGCCTTTCAAGGTTTAGGAAGAAGCAACATGGGAATTTGAACTCCATTGAGTTACCAAATTTTGATGAAGTTCAATAATTTTCATAGAAAGACTTTGCAAAGCTCCCCCAGACATTCTTCCAGAAAACTAAGTGTCATTTTGATCTACTTAGCCATTTTGTAGACTTTAGTCATTTTTTGATACTTAGCCAATTTTCTGTCATGCATTTTTAGAGGTCCACAACCCCAAAAATCCAAGGTCATCAGATTTCTAGTCACTTTTTAGAGTTGCATTTTTCGGAGGTCCACAACCCTGAAAATACAGAGTCATCGAATTTCTAGACTTAGTCATTTTTCCAGAGTTGCATTTTTCGGAGGTCCACAACCCCGAAAATATAGGGTCATCAAATTTCTAGACTTAGTCATTTTTCAGAGTTGCATTTTTCAGAGGTCCACAACCCCAAAAATCTAGGGTCATCAAATTTCTAGACTTAGTCATTTTTTGGAGGTCCACAACCCCGAAATTCCCGGGCATGCATTTTTTTAGTAGCATTTTTCATATAGAATCATTTTGTGGGTCGATTACATGCAATATGGAGGTCATTTTTAAATTTCAATGGGTCTTCTATCAGTTACACATTAGAAGAGTAGTTATATCCATGCATTTTGGGTGTGAATAACAAGGTAAAGATCTAACTGCGTACAAACAAGAAGAAACAGTGGAACTACAGTTTGATTTCCTTAATTTTAGGGGTTGATTCTAGTCTGATTTTGCATGTATTTGATGTACTCATGGATGGATATCCTTGAAAACTTGTTATCAACAATTTTAGGAGTGGTTTTTCTTTGTTAAAAAATAATTAAATTACGCCATATTTTTGTGTAGATGAAACCCTAGCTACGGGTTTCTTATTTTCCAAGTTGAGGCACTATGTAACCTCATTACAAAGATGTAATTGGGGTCAAATATTTTATGAAATAAATCTATATGTTGTTGGCGCTTCACTCATGGTGTGATTCTTCTACTATCTATGCAAAATTGATGAATATGTGCATGCTTGTTCATTTATTTCAGAAAGCCAACTGTGTTTATTGTGAATGTATCTGTAATCAATTAGTTTGGAGTTTATCATTATTGTCTTATCTTACTATGACGAATGACTGGAAATATTTGTTCTATTGGTTTAAAGATACTTTGTCTTGTGTGTGCGTACATCTGGTGGCTTCACAATTTGATAAATTTTGGAAAATCTTGCATCTGGGTAAAGTTTCTCCAAAAGATTGCAACTGCTTAACATGGAATTATGAGTTCATCTGATTTGTATTTTGCGGGTTTCCATCTTTTCATCATTTAATTCACAAGCATGATTCAACTATGGTTTATGTCCATTAAATTTAATTTCTAACACATTCGCTTATTATTCTTGTTACTCAGTCTTTTAATATTTTTTGGAAATTGGTTAAGATAGGAAATCATCGTAAGTTTTTAAATTAGGTTTGTAATGTTAGGAAATTGCATACATTGAACATCGAGAAACTAAAAAAAGTGGTAAAGTTTGTTTTGCAACCTGAGTTTGAATCATATCGGCAAAGGCCTCCTTGTGAGCATTCACATTTATCTTCAATTGAGCTTTCCAACCGGTTGTACCACGACCACGGAGAACCTTGGGAATAACTTTGTTATTCTTTCAAGAGGGGAATTCAGATCTTGAATTCCTAGGAATTAACTTATGTAAGAACAATGTTCAACTATATATATATATATATATATATATGTATGTATGTATATATATATATATATATCTTGAAAAATATCAAGGTACAATAACATAAGGAGAGATCACCAGTTCACAAAATATATGCAAAAGGATGTCCACATAATAATCAACTAGTATTGCATCCTCCCTCTAGTTTACGAGGCTTAAGTGGTACTAAAGTTGAAGTTCCAATCCAAGTATGCCTTGGGGGAGCACCTGTCATTGATGGTGATGCTCTACTAGATTGCATCATTGTACCACTACCCTGAGATCTTTGCATCCATTGAGATCAATGAGAGGTAGTGTAACTAGGAATCCTCTATGCAATAGACACAACCTCTTCATAAGCCCCTTGCTAATAGTCTATCTCCCTCTGCATATCCTGGCCATGTCTACTAGCATATGTACCTCCCCACAGAAGTGTGTCAATCAGTTGTTGTGTGGTAGCATCCTGTACACTAGAAATAAAATTCGTAACCTTAGTCTTTGTTGCCTCTGATCTAGCATCTGTTGCCCAGGCCCTAGTCTCATCATCCTGTATCTTTGTCGTCATGTTGTCTCTCTCTGCATCCATGTCCCTCTCCATCCTCTCAATCCTCATCTCTAGGGTAGCCACTCTCCTGGAATACCAATGGCTCTGTGTATGTGCCGCTCTAGTCCTACCATCTGCCTTCATGACCCTAGCATCTGCGTGTGTCACCCTTGTCCACACTCCATCATACCGACTTTGCAAATCTCTACAATGTTGTCTAAGACTCCAAAAAAAATTTCTCATTTTCTTGAGGGGGCACCATAAGACCTAGCTATAAACATTTTGTCACAAGGGCATACTAGTGCATGTTTTTATTAATGATTATTTGAAATAAAGCTTGAAAACACATTATATCAAAGAGGGGCAAAATATAGACACTTAAAAATAGTCAATTTTTCTCACGCAACGACTCTACTAACATTCTTCTTAGATTATTAAATAATCTTTTTTATTTATTTAATTTGCGTCTTTCAACTATTTTCTAAACTCAAAATCATCATTTCCCTAAAATTTCATAATTAAGGGATTTTAATTAATTACTTAATTATTAAACATTTAATCAAATATTTCATCAACTATTCATCTAAAGTAATTAAATAAATTAATATTATTTAATTACTCCCTATGTCATTCAATTAATTAAATAAACATATTATTTAATTAATATTCCCTCTTTCTTATTATTGCATTTATCTAATAATTAAATCAAATCCCACTCATAATTAAATAAATAATATTTATTCAATTAAACTAATTGCTCCTCTCATAAATAAATAACTAATTATTTATTTATATTTGTCAAATGTGCAAGTAAATAAATTATTTTATTTATTTATTTATAGTTATTCCCTCACTTCTAACTAATACTAACCCTTAGTCTAACTACTCAATCAAGTCTGTTGACTTATCAGTCACAATCCCTGACTAATCAATCTATTCAGTCTTCTATTCCACCTCGTCAATTAAGTCTTCAATCAATTCAATAAACTCTTCAATCTATTTTGCTAATAGATCAATCAAATCTATTAACAAGGAAACCAATTGAGTTCAACTCCCACTCACTCTGAGTTTAACTCTTCAATCACAGGCAATCAGTCCCACCAATTATGGAATCTTGATTGGAACCCTGAAATTCTTATAAATAGAGAGCCAATTCTCTTCATTTGTTAATCACAATTTCTTTGAATTCTTATGCTGGCACATCGAGCACTCATTTCTGAGAGCCCACATTACAATCACATGCAATCAATCCCACCAATCATGGAATCATGATTGGAACCCTAAAATTCTTATAAATAGAGAGCCAATTCTCTTAATTTGTTAATCACAATTGCTTTGAATTCTTATGTTGGCACATCGAGCACTCATTTATGAGACCCCACATTGTGTAGAGAAGGAGAACAACAAGGAAGGACTACATGGTTTTCATATTTGTTTGTTTTGAAATGATTTCACATTATTGATCATTTATGCTTTGTGTTTTTATTGCATCCTTTCTTGATATTGGGAGTACTATCTGCCTAACAAATCTCTTTGTGGCTGAGATTTTAATGTTATTGCAGGCATCCCAGATCCTTATTAGCCTGATTACATCTATAAACAAATATCTCTTCAAGTTTATCTAGTTTTGAGGTATCTAAATGTGTGTTATGAACCTAACTCTCAAGGGAATAAAGTTTTCCCTTTTTAGGGTCAGATTTACTCCACTATAGATACCAAGGTCTAAACTTAAACCTCATTGCTTGTTCCATGTTTATGTAATGTTGCATTCTACTTTAGAAATCTTTGATTTCTCCTAAGTAGGCCCATCAATATTTAGTTTATGAATTCAAACTAGAGGAGGAAACCATTTGACTAAAGATCTATCTTTAATTAGCAATATGACTGAAGCCCTCCTAGATTTTCTTGCTCAATTTTATTATGCTTATGCTACACACTTGAGTCATATTTATTTTGACTAATTTTATGCATTATCATATTATCATACTTAGTTTTGAAAAATCAAATCTTTAGTTTTTTCTTGATTTGTATTTATGCTTTAAGAGACACAAATTAGGGGGTTTATTATTTTTCTAATTCTCAAATCTTATGTGTGGTTCATGAGTGAATTATAGATTATTATTTTGGTTATCATGTTCCCACTTGTATTTATTTTTCACCCTATTCTACTACTTTATATTCTTTCTCATGTACATGAAAAGTACATATCCAACACTTTTACTCTTCGTCTTACATCAAGTTTTGTATGGTTGTCCCACGTACTCATTCTTAACATTTAATTATGATTAATTTGGTTTCCATTTAACCCAAATCCCTATTAAACATAACCATTCTTTAAACATTTACAAGCTCTAAAATTTTAAGTTTCTCTCGTAGGTTCATTCTCATGCTTGTACCTTTGACCCTTGAAGTTGTTCATTCCCAAATCAGCAAATCATTACAACGTAAAGGTATGCCAAATCTTATTTTCAGGTGTAATAGTGGACTTGGCAAACAAACAAGATTTAACCTCTACTCTTTAGGCTCTACTAAACCTTTGTGAGTGAGCCACTACCATCATCATTTGGTTACTCTTCAAGATTATATGATGATATTTAGGTAGATGGAACCTCACACAAATTTTAAAGGTTTATTTAACTGTAACCTTGATTATATGATCCTTTTACTTTGGATTATGTATTAACATGAGGTGAAAATAGAAAACTAAATCAAATTAAACCTACAAAAAATTTAAAATATAGATTATTTTTGTGTTTCATTTGTTTTGGATTAGCAACTAATCAATGTCTTAACCACATGGAAACATAGTCAAATCATACAATTATTATGTGTTCTTTCACTGACTATAACTCAAATCATTTTGACACTTAATCATGTTTATGCTTTACATAAAATTCAAGCAACTTTATCATAAAACCATACTTATTTATCCAAAATAATTCCTCCAAATAACAATAATCTATTCAATAGAATTAATTTCTACTTGAGAAAACCTATTAAAAAATCACACAGAAGCATTAAGGTGCATCAACAAATCAAATATACCCTTGATATATTGATTCATATGATACTGAAAAAACACAATCTAGAAATGGCTTAATGATATCTTTCATTTATATAAACAAACAACAGGAGCCAATTTCAAAACACAAAGTTTCTATAACTCCATTGTTGTATCAAAACTTCTACATCAATACGCCTTTTCCCCAAAACAATTTTTCTCAACCCTACAATGATCTTGATTTACTTGTAGAAAAAATGAGCAAAAAAATCTCCAGACTATTCACATTCAATTGCAAGCAAAAAACTATTAAAATAGCCAACAAAAGACAAACAACCCTTCACATACAAAAACCTTGCCTTAGCTGCTTATTTTAAGCTGCACAATGTCTATTCTCCTTTATTATATCTTCCACATGTGTTATTATGAACTTAGCAGCATGAATTGTTAAATATATTGAATCAATAGGATCAATGTCATCCAATTTTTAAACAATAAGTTGCCCACATATTTTACTTGGATCCTCGATCTCCAATGGTCTCTTCCTAGGAGGACATATAGACCAAACAACCAAGGCATGTTGATATAGATCATACCTTGAACCTTTGTATATTTTATCAATTGTTTTAACACTTACTTTCACTGGTATTTTTTGGTTTGATCCTAGATTGTAAAAAATAATTGCTAAGCTAAGATCCCATCATGGTAGGATCAAGACACCTACCTCTTGGAAATTTTTTATCCCTTTTTCAGGAGTCATATCTCTCATATCCTCCTCAAATTTTTCTTGCAATTCTTGGAAAAAATGTGACACCATTTCAAGTTTGATTTCCTTAATCTTCTGCTTGATATGTTTGCCTTTGTATTCCAAAAGGAATTCCATGAACTCAGAAGATTTCACAAATGAATCATCAAAAATAAATTTATTTCTAGTAGAATGCTTGACATCATCATACAATTGGTGTGAAGCGTCTATTTCAATTACATCTCTATCTTGAGGAGGTTCATACTCCTTAATCACTTGTTTCACAACTTCTTAATACTGACCATCAATATCACTCTCTTCTACTTTTGAATTCACTATATTAACTTAGAAAATAGTCTTAGGGGTTGGTTGTGGTGATCTGTGGCCAATGGGAGACAAAGCCTTTGCTTACATTAGTTGAACATCCTCATCATGATGTTCTCCTCTTTTTCTCATAAAAACATGAGAAGGAATACCATGTGTCAGTTTTGGTTCATGTTGCAAGATCATTTCTACTCTTTTATTGGATCTTCTTCCTCAACAAAAGAGCCTTTATATGATGTATTGTATATACTCTCTACCTCTTAGCTACCATTATATATATATATATATATATATATATATATATATATATATATATATATATATANATTATATATATATATATATATATATATATATATATATATATATATATATATATATCAATTATCCTAGCAACACGTTCTTCATCCAGATTTTTGATCAAGTCATCATCAACAAAGTACTCATATGGGTATCCACTTATATTTTGTATCAATTTGTTGTTGTTGATAAATGATTCTAGGTCAAACCATTTCCTTGGATTGCCAAGGGGTAATTTCCATATATATCACCTGTTGGAAGTACAAGAATGGGAAAGCAAGATACTAAGAGGGGGGGGAGGGGTGAATCAGATCTTCAATCTAAACCACTTAAAACAAATTTATCCACATTCATACATATATGAATTTAACCTAACATCAGATAACATCCATAACATCAAATATGTAACTCATAACACAAAATTTTGGTAACCTAGAAACCCAAATAGGTAAAACTGGGGTGGGGATGATACCCATAAGATCTTCACTACTATAGCAATAAAGTGTGTCAGTTAGGGCTACAAAAGTTTGATTACAATATTCAATCTACCTAGTTAAAGGTTTTTCCTATTAAGAACTAAATATCATTACAATCTACCTTGTTAAAGGATTTCAACTTACATTAAAGTACGCACTCGGCTAAGAGATTTGAAACGGTCTGCTAAAACCACTCTGTTAAGAGATTTAACCTTATACACCTGTTAGAATGTTCCAAGTAGTGATCCTCTGTTATGCACTCAGATGCTGATGACGGATCTTCTCTTTTCAATAACCTCTGTGATCTCTTAATCTGATATGTCTTTGCTCTGCTTTTCACTGTTCTATCATTCTGCTTGATCTAAGCTTCTTTACTGTTCTTCTCCTATGAACACACAACCCTTCTCTATGTATCTCTTGCTCTCACACACACACTTCTTCTAGGGTTAGAAGCAATCTAATTATATCTTTTTGGATCTGTTGGCGAGATCTAGATCAATGATCAAGATCTACATTTTATGTCTCCAATGCATTCTGATTTCTTGATTGGCTCCATGCCATGCATAGTATAAAACAATTAAATGTGAATTAACTCAGTAGACAATTATTAAATGTGTACAAATGTCGGCTTAGATCTCATACAAGTCGGCCTTAACTGATTACATCAAAGTTTGAATTAATCCTGACATGTATACAAAAACTGTTCTGCTTGGCACAACACATCTTTGATGCTCAACACTTAATATTCTACTCGGCTCGGCATGATGTAACTTGGCAATCTAAAACTTGCTCGGCAATGATTGCTCAGCCTTGAATGTTTAGCTCAGCCACAGTGATAACCAACTAAAACTGCCTAAGAAAATGACTAAGTGTGGGTCACTAATCATCAATAGAACTTTAGGGATTAACAATCTCCCCCTTTGATATTAGTGGCAAAAACACACTTATCATTACAATTCATTCCATTCAAAATATTGTCTAAGTACACATTGTACTCCCCCTAGGAATGTACATCATACTATATACAAAACTTTACATAGTATTCATGCTTGAAAAAAAAAATATACATGGATACCTATTCTGATCTCCTTTATGTTGTATCCTTGTCAGTCCTATTATGATCTTCTTCAGTTTCCCCCTTGTTTTTTTCACTGATAGCTGGTGGGGTCAAGTTATACTTGTCCAAAAACTATTTATGAAGTTGTAAGGTAGACTCAAATGCAGAGTCCCAACTATCTTTGATAAACTTCATGACCTCTATTTTCACTTCTAGCTCGACAGCTAGACTTACTAAGATTTATGCAGTTGAGAGATGAGAGTCTCTCATAATCAATTCGTTTGCAGATGAAATTTCTTTCTGAATGACCTCCAGATGAGGTATCAGACTCGTCTAAATAGTAATCAACTTGGTCCTAATCCGACCATCTTCAGCCATGAGCTTGGCTATCCTCCTTTGTGCATAAGTCAGCTTGTTAAAATGTAAGGAGCTAGTGCTAGCATCCATACTCAGTGAACTTCCAGTTGACTTAAGGTCTAGTTGCAATTTCTCTAAAGCCTGTTGATTATCCTTTGTGAAGAATTCCACATCAGATAACCT